>JXCR01142126.1:98816-121620 GCA_002079205.1 Phalaenopsis hybrid cultivar
GGGGGGGGGGGGAATTTGATGGGGCTTCTTCTTCTTTCATTGTGGTGAAGGCGTGGGTAAGTTTAATTTGAGTTTGGTGGGCTGTGAAGGAGTATTGAAATCTGTTCTAGTTTTAGGCAGAAGTTTGAGCTCAAAATTGAGCTTCCATAGTGAGAATCAGTGGAGGAAAGTGGTTGTCTTGAGCTGAGGAGGTCTCAAAGAGTCTCTGTGAGCAATTTGGAGGGCTCTCTCTGAGGAAAATTCAACTCTCCCTCCATGGCCGTAGAGGGGAGCTTTTTATAAAAATGACTTAAGAGTGGCTAACATGGCCAATTAGGGGGTGAAAAGTGATGCTTAGGTGGAGGGCAGAGAGACTCAAACATTTGATTTGGATGAGGTGGCCTCTAGGTTTGAAATGGGTTTGGTATGGAGGAGGTGGCTCATGGTTTTGGTGTTTTCCAGTAACTAGGCCAGCCGGCCAGGCTAGGGGAGGTGGCTAGGTGGTCAGGTGAGCTAGGGGAATATGTCACAACAATTAAATGAGTTGAGGTTCAGTTTTGGAAAAAAAAATCCAAGGCTTAAGCAAATATGGAATCAAAATCCCTTGATTTAGGGGACCTTTGGTCCATGGCTTAGCTTATGTGGTTTTATGGGATTTAACTTGGTCACTAGGGTCCAACTAATGGTTGTGGAGTCATTAATTTGGTTGGTTTGGGGTGGTTAGGCTAATTTTAGTGCATGGGTCCAATGTGGATTCAAATGACCAAAACTTGGGTTTGGGCTAGACTAGCCATGTCAATTGACCCAATTGATTGATTCATTTGGTGTAGGTGATTGTAATGAATAATTTTGGTGAAGGATTGAAAGGATTTTGAGTTCAATTGGGGGGTCAATTTAATGAATTTTTGAAATTTGGTCAATTTGAGCATGTTGGGCTAGCCTTGGGCTACATCCAAATTGATTGTTGAGAATGATCAATAGGAATGCCATGAAGAGTTTTTAACATGAATTGGGTGCTAATTTTTTGGTTAGGGCAATCAATTTGGTGAAATTGAGAGGCATAGCCAATTTGGAGCTTTTGGAATTAGGTTGAAATTGGGATCAAATTATGGATCAATTAGGTTTGTATTTGGTTTGAATTGATCATATAAATGATGAATTTGAGTTTAGAGTTGCAATGGAGGGAAATTTGGGCAAAATTGATGGACATTTAAGGTGAATTTGGGAAAATTGGCCTTTAAAGGCAATTTAAGGGTTTTAGTCAAAGATGATCAAATTGGCCAAATTGGGTTATATGGTAGTTGAGAAAAGTAAAATTGGGAATATTTTGAGTATTTTGGGAATTTTTGAGAATTTTGGGAATTTTTTAGAATTTTTGAAATTTTGGGCTAAGGAGGGGCATTTTGGTAATTTGACAATTTTTTATGATTTTGGGTAATTTGGGTGTTTTTAGAAGGTTTGAAATTTATTTTAAACAAATTTGGGTTTTTTGGGTAAATTTGAGAATTTTGGCTAAATTTAGGGGTTCAAGGATGCTTAGGTAATTTGGGGGTTTTGGGGCCAAAGCCTAAGTTGGTCATTTTTAGTAAAGTGGGGGGGGGGNTTTATTAGAAAATTTTAATGTCATTAAAAACAAGCAGAATAACTCATATTCAAATTATTATAACCAAGGTTGGAAGAATCATCCCAACTTTAACTGGAATAATACTACATGCGGTAATAATCAAAAATGGGGGAACAATCAAGGAAACTCATTGAGAAACTGGAACAACTAAAGGAATAATAATTATAGATCTACTTATCCTCCAGGTTTCAACAGTAATACACAATTTAAGGAGAAGAAGTTGTATATAGAAGAAGTGGTGTTACAAATGGAAACTCAGTTACAAGACAAGGAGCTACAATTAGAAATATTGAGAATCAACTTGGAAAAATAGCAAATTCATTAAGTAATAGATCCTATGGAGCACTTCCTAGACACAATTAGAAATATTGAGAATCAACTTAGACAAATCACAAATTTAAAGTAATAGATCCCAAGGAACACTTCCTAGTAATATTGAAACAAATCCAAAAGACCAGAATAAGGAGCAAGTAAAAGCCGTTCAACTTAGAAGCAGAAGAGAGTTGGAAGGTAGGATTCAAAAAGAAACTGAATTAGAGAGAGAAGAAATTGAAGAATCAAAAGAGGACGCTCCAAAAGATTTTAAAAGACCTATTTCTCCACTTACAATTGACAAAAACCACCACCTCCATTTCCTCAGGGACTTCATGAACAGAAGTTAGATAAGCATTTTTCAAAAATTATGGAGATTTTTAAGAGGCTAACAATTAATATTTCATTTGTCGAAGCCTTAGAACAAATGCCAAGCTATTTAAAGTTTATGAAGGATATTCTCAACAGAAAAAGGAAGTTTGAAGATAATAAAATTGTTGCACTTAATGAGGAGTGTGGTGCTATAATTTAGAAGAAGCTTCCTGAAAAGCTTAAAGATCCTGGTAGCTTTACAATTCCTTGTGCAATAGGAGACATATTTTATGGGAAAGTTTTATGTGATTTAGGTGCAAGCATTAACCTTATGTCATTATCAATATTTAAGAGATTGGGATTAGGAGATATAACCCCTACTACTGTAACTTTACAGTTAACAGATCTTTTAATAATGTACCTTAAAGGAGTTATAGAGGATGTCCTAGTGAAAGTAGATCAATTTATCTTTCCTGTTTATTTCATTGTGCTAGATATGAAGGAAGATAATGAGCTACCTATCATTTCGGGGAGACCTTTCCTAGCCATAGGAAGAGAAATGATAGATGTGCAGAAAGGGGAATTAACAATACGCGTCAATGATCAAACTATTACTTTTAACATTTCAAGATCAATGAAATATCCTGCAAAAGGTAAAGATGATGAATGTTATAGAATGGATGTTATAATATATCTGAGTGAATATCATTTCAAAACTAATTATGAAGCAAAATCTGAAGTAAAAGATTTGGAACACGAGCAAGAAGAGTAATTAGATCAATGTGAAGATCTTTTTAAGGAAGATTCAAACTACGTTTGAGAAAATTTTAAAATTTTGGACACTATAGATAAAGATAAATCATTTTGTCCATCAATTGAAAAACCTTAAGAACTTGAGTAGAAGTTACTTCCTAATCATTTAAAATATACCTTTTTTGGAGATTCCTCTACTTTACGAGTTATAATTTCCTCAAAATTAATGATGGAAGAAGAAGAAAGATTGATGAAAATTCTGAAAAATTTTAAGAAAGCCTTTGGATAGACAATAACTGATATTAAAGGAATCAGTCCTTCAGTTTATATGGATAGAATTCATATGGAAGAGAACTGCGAACCCAGGGCTGATCCTCGAAGGAGATTGAATCATGTTATGAAAGAAGATGTTAAGAAAGAAATTTTAAAGTGGTTAGATGCTGGAATTATCTACCCTATTTCAGATAGTGCATGGGTTAGTCCAATCAGTTTGTTCCTAAGAAAGGAGTAATTGTAACTGTGAATGAGCATAATGAGTTAATACCTACTAGACAAATTACAGGATGTTCCTAAGAAAGGGGGAGTAACTGTGACTGTGAATGAACATAATGAGTTAATACCTATTAGACAAGTTACAAGGTGGCTAATATGCATTGATTACAGAAAATTAAATCTTGCCACTAGGAAAGATCATTTTCCACTACCCTTTCTAGATCAAATGCTCTACCCTTTCTAGATCAAATGCTGGATAGACTAGTTGGGCATAAATACTTTTGTTTTCTGGATCTGGTTATCACCAAATTCAAATAACTTTTGAAGATCAAGAGAAAACAACTTTCATCACTCCATATGGTACTTCTGCTTTTAGAAGAACTTCCTTTGGTTTATGTAATGTCCCTGCTACATTTCAAAGATGTATGATGACAATTTTTTGTGATTTAGTTAAAAAAGGGATTGAAGTATTTATAGAAGATTTTTCAATGTTTGGAACTTCATTTGACTCATGTTTAGAACATTTATCAAAAGTTCTTAAGCAGTGTGAAGAAATAAATTTAGTCCTTAATTGGAAAAAAAACTAATTTATTGTAGCAGGAGGAATTGTATTAGGACATAAAATATCAAAAACTGGCATGGAAGTAGATCCTGGTAAAATTTTAGTGATCGCTAATTTACCTTATCCAACAAATGTAAGGGGAATTATGACTTTTTAAGGACATGCTGGATTCTACATGCGATATATTAAAATCTTTTCAAAAATTGCTAAGCCTTTATGCCATTTACTGGAGAAAGATGCAATTTTCAATTTTGATGACGAGTGCCTAAGAGCTTTTGAATTATTAAAAGAAAAATTAGTCACTGCACCAATTATAATTTCACCAGATTGGGGAAAACCTTTTGAATTGATGTGTGATGCTAGTGATTATGCTATTGAAGTTGTTTTAGGACAAAGATATGTTAAAATTTTCAAAGTAATTTACTATGCTAGTAAGACTCTTAATGAAACTCAAATTAAATATATAACAACTGAAAAAGAGTTATTAACAAAAATATATGCTTTTGATAAATTTTGATCATATTTAATTGGAACTCATTGCATAGTGCATACAAATCATTCTGTTATTAAGTACTTAATGAAAAAGAAGGATGTTAAACCTAGACTTATAAGATGAATTCTTCTTTTGCAAGAATTTGATTTTGTAATAGTAGATAGAGAGGGGACTAAATATTAAATTTTTTATTATTTGTTCATACTTGAGTTAGAAAAACCACTTTATTTTTAAAAAGAAATTAATGAATGTTTTTAGATGAAAAATTGTTTAATATTAATGAGTAGTGTGTTCCGTGGTATGCTCACATTATGAATTTTCTTGTTAGTTATATTATACCTTATGGAATGACATACCAACTGAAAAAGAAATTTATTTTTGAAGCTAAGACTTATTTTTAGGAAGACTCATTTTTATATAAACAAGGAAATAATCTGATTATTCAAAGTTGTGTTCCATTAGAAGAAACTTAGGAAATTATCCAAAAATGTCATAATTCTAATTTCGGGGGATATTTTGGTGTTGATAAAACAACATACAAAATTTTACAATCTGGATTTTATTGGCCTACTATTTTTAGAGATGTTGAACTTGTGATAGATGTCAACGAGTAGACAATATTTCTAGAAGAAATGAAATGCCCCTCAATTATATGCTAGAAGTTGAAATATTTGATGTTTGGGGATTATATTTCATGGGACCATTTATACCATCTTTTCGAAATTTATATATACTATCAGCAGTGGATTATGTATCCAAATGGATATAAGTTATTGCTTTACCTTGATGTGGTGCTTAAAGTGTTGCAAAGTTTTTAAAAATGAACATATTTTGTAGATTTAAGATGCTAAGAGTTATCATAACTAATGGGGGAAGTCATTTCAGAAATGCCATAATAGAGAAATTATTAAAGAAATATCATATAAATTATAGAATTGCTACTACTTATCATCCTTAGACAAGTGGTTTTGCTGATTTATCCAATCGGGAAATTAAAAGAAACATGAAAAAATCTATGAATCCAACAAAAATGGATTGGTCTATCAAACTTAACTATGCTTTGTGAGCTTATAGGACTGCATATAGAACTCATATAGAAATGCCCCCATATAGGGTAATATTTGGAAAGGCTTGTCACTTACCAGTTGAACTTGAGCATAAAACATATTAGGTGATTAGAGAGTTCAATATAATTTGAAAGATGCTGGTGAGAAAAGATTATTGCAATTAAATGAGCTTGAAGAGATAAGGAATGAATCTTATGAAAGTGTTATAATTTACAAAGAAAAGATGAAGAAGTGGCATGATCAAAAGATTCTTACTAAAAATTTTCAGCCAGGACAACAAGTTTTGCTATATAATACAAGGTTAAGATTATTTCCAAGAAAACTTAAGTTCAGGTGGATGGGCCCATTTGTTGTGATAAAAGTTTATCCTTATGGAGCTGTGGATATCAAAGATCCTAAAACTGAGAAAGTATTTAAAGTGAATGGTCATAGACTGAAACCTTAGATATTAATGAACTGATAAAGTGTTTAAAGTGAATATTCATAGACTGAAATATTATTTTATAGGGGATCATCATAAATTTAATGAAGGAAAGATGTTGGGTCAACCAGAATAAACACTGGTTATGTCAGGCTGATGATGTTAAATTAAGTACTTTATGGGAGGCATCTCATAGTTATCAGTGTGTTTTGCTTTGAATGTTGTTTGTGTGTAATTAAGAAAATTGGGGTAGTATTTTTGAGACTATCATGTGTTAGTATTGATTTTAAGACTTTATTTAGTAATCTAGACATGCTAAAATGAGAATTTGGATGTTAAGTTGCCTTATGCAAAATTAAGGACTGGCGCTTAAGCGTGAATGTTAAAAAATGTGTGTTAAATTAAGATTCTAGAAGGTTTAACCACTAATTGGTTTGTAAAAACGTGTCAAGGCAGTTTTAGAACGTGTTTAGGAGTTACTAGAGGGATTTAGGCCTATAAATAGAAGGGTTCAGTGAAGGAATTTCTCCCCAGATCATTTTCAGCTCTAAGGTTTATAAGAGATAGAGGTTTTGATAAGATGTCTTCATGGAAGATGGATTTGAAGAAGAAGGAAGATACCATGAGGAAGAGATTCATTAGTCAAAGTGAAAAAGAAATGTATAACAGTTTCTTAGCCGTTAGTATCGAAGGATTATCGAAAAAGATCAACAAAATTGAGACTACTATGACCTTACTTGAAACTAGGGTAATTGAGATTCATGCACATCTTGAGCATATTGGATGGCAATTGAAAATTCAATTTAGCCATACTAGTTATATAGAGGAAGCGGATAAGGAGATGTTTCTTAAGCAGAAATGGATTGAAGAAGATAGTATCAAAGCTCGTTACCATCGTCCCTTTTATCAACCTTATAATCTGATTGCCCCAAGAGAGACTAATGAAAAACCGGAGTTTGTCCCATCAAATGAAAAGTGGAATTAAGTTTTATGTCTAAGTTTGTTTTGTTAGGAGTTGTTGTGTTTATGTGTTAATGTTTAAATCTTGATTTTTAGTGTTTATGCTTTTATGTGTTTAATTGTAAATGTCTGTTAAGTGTTTGTGCTTAGAAAATTTTCTCATCCGAGACTATTTGGAGTGAGAATTAAGAGTTATATGCATTTGTAATTGTTTGTGAATGAAAATATACATTTTTTGGTGTAAAAATTATTGTTATTTTTAGCCTCGAATTGAATTGAGTTATATAGAGAATTTGAGAGAGAGGAGAGTTAAAGGAGATGAAAATAGTCATTTAAGTGTTATGACACCATTTAGGGGTGATATACTTAGGCAAATAGAGTATTTTACTTAAGTTCAAAAAATTCAAAAATTGTGCACTGGTGCCTAAGTGCCACATCTCACACTTAAGCGTGAAGTAACCTGAGAGGCAGGCACCTAAGCGCCACTTATCCGCGCTTAAGCACCGGTTCACGAAAATCGGTTCATGAACGGTTAAAAGTGAAAAATTAACCCAAAAATCGCCATTTTTCACTCTCCCGTCACCTTCAACCTCTCGAAATTGCAATTTTGGAGAGCAAGGGCACACTATTAAGTGGAGATTTCTTGGTGGAATCAAGAAAAATTTGCTAGATCCAGATTTATTAAGGTAAGAGCTTTACTTCTATGCAAAAATTTTGGATTTTCACCATGTATTTTGAGCACATTTGGAGAATTTGAAAGTTCACTATTCATGGTGAAAAATGAGGAAAATCTATGGAAATTGCATAGGAAGTGTAGTTTAAGCTTTTGAAAGTTTAGTTTAGTAGTTTATACTTGATTTTTTAAGTTATTTTTGGAATTTTATAAAATTGTAGAATGACACCAAGAATGAAGAGGAGTAAGGGAAAGAACACTTTTGATTCGAGCAATTTTGTGAATTCAAAAGCTCAAGATAGGTACAGTGATGAGTTGCAGTCACGAAAGCTTATCCAGGAGCATTGTTTTAAGAATCCAGTTAGATCTATGGAAGATTTGATCGTTCGTTGACAGTGGGAATGATTCTGTTGTTTTTTTGTTGTTGCAGTTAAATTTGTTATTAGGGAGTTCTATGCAAACCTCTCTGAAGCTGAAGATGATAGAGTCATGGTTTGAGGAAAGTTGGTACCTTTTTCACTAGAGGTAATCAATTTGTTCTACCATTTACCACCAGATACTTTATGTTTTTATGCAAATTATAGTCCGAGTGAGACGGAGCTAGATGAGATTATTTATTATTTGATTGTTGGAAGATGATTCTGGAAGATCACAAATGAGAGGAGAATCAATTTTTCCACGTCAAAGTTAAGTGCACCTTTGAAGGCATAACACTATTTTATTTCTGCCCGTGTATGACCTACAAATCATCTTAGCGAAGTTACTAGAGAGAGAACGACATTAAATTACTGTATCCAGGAAGGAAAGCTCATCAACATAGGAGCTTTAATATATCAGACTATCATCAATTCTGGCACTGTCGTTACTACTGTAGGTCTAGGATTTGCTTCCTTGATCTTTTCTTTATGTGAGCAGGCTGGAGTAAGATATGATAGTTGGGAGGAACTATTGTTGCCATTGAAGCCTATTACAAAGGTGAATGTGAAGACTTATTCTGAACATTTTATTTTTGGTTGGAGAGGAGGATTTTCTAGGAGTTATGGAATGAAAACGTATGCTACTTCTACATCTAGACCATCTACCAACCCAAGATCAATTATTATAGAGGATAATGGACAATATTAATTTACTACTAATAAAGTTCAGAATTTAGAGTGTTTTGCAGAACATATTGATAGGTATAATAGAAGGAAAAGTGATTATGAAGAGAAATTTCACTCATATTTGGAAAGCTTCATTAGGGGTAACCAAGGAGTGCAATTTCCTCCATATCCTAGATACCCTGGTTATGAGCTTGCAAATGTTTGGGATAGCGGTGATTCTAAGAATGATGAGTAGGACTATGATATTTATTTTTATGTTTCTATTATGATATGGACTATGTAGTCTAGATAGCTACATTTGCATTTATGTGTTTATTTAAACTTAAGACATGTGATGTGATGTTTTTTTTTATGTTTTGGACTTGAGACATGTATGTTTATGTGTTAGTTTAGATTTTGTGATGTATGAGACTGTTATTTTGTTTAATTGTATTGTGATGTTGTGTTTTGTTAGTATTTTATTTTAAATTCTATGGTAGTAATTGTTGTTGTGTGTTTAGTAGTGTGTTAGTTAGTTAGAGTTGAACTTCATTCTATGTCTTTTGAAAAGTTGCAAATCTCGCTAACTTTAGTTTTAAATTATAAACTTAGAAAATTGCTACCCTGTATTTTTCTTTTATCTTGTTAGAATGTTTGTTTTTATGTTGAGACTATGAAATCAAAGTTAGTGTGTTATTTTTTTTTTTATGTTTGTACCTACTACTTAGAAGTCTATTGAATCACTACATGTTAAATTGAAATGAAAATGATAGAAAATTAATAAAAAATTAATTTTACGCCTGTTTTTAGTTTTATACTTGTATACTTAGAATATAAAAATTCTTGTAAGCATGTTCTTTCATTTTTCATTCCTGCTTATATATACCTGCTGCTAAATTGTTTAATCTGTTAACAATTTAAGTTTGGGGGGGGGGGATGAAAAATATTTTTAAAACTTGAATTTTATTTGTTCTCAAATGTGCTACAAGTGAATTTGATTTTAAAAGAAAAATGATCACGTATATGAAGTTATATTAGGGAAGTAAAATTTGATTTTATAAATGAGTAAGAAAATTTAGTTGAAGTTTTTAGTAATGAAGAAAAAATTTAAGTTAAAAGTTTTTAGTGTAGAAAATGTTTAATATAAGTAACTATCTTTAGTAAGAAAAAATTGTATTTTTGAAAACTTAGAAATTTAGATTTTTATTTCTAATACTTAAATTTCTTTTATTAAAGATAATTTTCAAAACTATTATTATATTTATAAGTAAAATATTTATATCATGACCTATCCAGATATAATAATCCTTGCCTGAAAAAGAAAAATAAAAGAAAAGAAAAAGTGAACGAGAAAAAGAAAAGAAAAAAAAGGAAAAGAAAAGAAAAAGAGAAAAATAAAAATAAAAAGAAAAAAAAAGTAAGGGAGGAGAAGCTTGAGGATTAGTGCCTAATAAAAAATTAGTTCCACATTTGATCTTTTTAAAATATAATACTTGAGAAAATCTTAAGTTAAAAATATAATATAGTAAGTAAAATTATTCTTAATAAAAATTTTTAAGTGGAGATAATAAAAGGACTAAATTCTAAACTTGGAAAATCTACAATATTTCTGAATTAGATAAGAACTCATATTTTATGTTTCTTAACATTAAAAATTTTCTAAACTTTAAGTTATATTTTTCTAAATTGGACTACTATATTTCTAAATTTAAATTTTAGTAACTCCTAAAGAAACTCATATACATATTATACTTATTAGTTTTTAAAGATTGAAGTGTCACTTGAGGACAAGTAACATTTTAAGTTTGGGGGATTTTGATACACCTAAATTATATAGTGTTTTTAAATGCATTTTTATACTTGTTTTTGAGATATTGTGCTTTAATGGAAGGTATTTATATGTTTTTCTTTTAGGTACAAGTAAAAAGGTGAAAAATGCTAAATGGATTGAAAAATGATCAAATTTGGAGCAAAGAGGTGAAAATTGTGCTAAAGTGTTTTGGCACCTAAGCGCCAGATCCGGCGATTAAGCGTCGGTTAAACAGAGAAGGCAGCACATAAGCGTCAGAGGACCCGCGCTTAAGCATCAGAGGTAGTTATTTGGCGATTTTCTTAATTTGGCCAAATTTTGAAGAGGTATTTGAGGCACCTATTGGCTAAAGGGGGTGGTTATCACCACTAGGAACGAAAATATTATTAAAAGACTTGTGAAAGGAGGCATCCTTTGGATAATACATAGAATTGGGACACAATTTGAAGAGTTATCAAGGCACCTCTTGAAGATTTATAAAAGAAGGAAGTTGAGACATTTGAAAGTTGGTGCTTGAAGAGGGAAAGAGTGCTGAGTCCTGAAAAGATCGTGGAGAATCTTATGGAGAGATTCAGGCACCTCAAAATTTACTTTTATCCTTTTTATTTTTAGTTTTATTGTGAGAGTCAAGAGTGTTGTAAAAGAGAAGTGATTTAAAGGAACTTCAAGAGTTTGATGGAGGATTTGAGATAAGTTTTTATCTGTTGTTCTGAACTACTTTTGGTTTTAATTGAGACTTCTTGTTGGTTTGACAATGATTTCTACTTTTAAATTAAAGTGTGGTTTATTTTCTCCATGGATTCTGAGTAGTTTGGTTTATCTTTCTCCTTAAAATGAAAAATAATTAAAGTACTGGATGGAAGTTGTGGAGAGTATTGATCTTTAATGCTGGAAGACGTTGTGATGATTTAAATCCATGAACTTCATTTACTTCTTGATTTACCCTATCCAGATATTAAAATTTGTTGTGAGAACATGTAAGAACCGGGCTAATATTGTCTCAGTCAAAAATTGGAAGGAATCACATGAGGTTATATGAATGAGAATGTAATTCATATAATTTAGTGCAAATAAATAAGGAAATAATCCTTGAAGGGTGTAGAGTTAGAGAACTTTAATGTGACAGGTTAAAGCCCCCAACTTGGTTTATTATTTTAGGTTCTGATACGAGATAATGACAAGTTAAAGCCCCCAACTTGGTTTATTGTTTTAGGTTCTGATATGAGATGTTAGCCCCCAGGGTGAAAATCGAGGTAACTCTAGAGTGAGAGCTGGTATCTTCCCTGCCTAATCGGTCTTTAGAACTATTCAAACTTTAAATTAGTCAATATTCTTTATAGCATCTCTAGTAAGGGTAAAGAATATAACTGCTTCTATTTGGCGCAACACAATTTGCATACTTCCACAACATAATTCCTATACTTAGCAATTTATATTCTTGCTCAAACTTAAGATACTAAATTTGGAATGAAAGTTTGCTTCTTTTTGTAATTTTTTTTAATTGAAAATAAAATAAGCAAATAATTAACTTAACTAAAATACTTGCAAGATGAAGGCAATATAAGTAAAATATTTTTTTCCTTATCATGAATCAGTGATAAATATAAAAATTTAGGATTGGAAGTATACTAAATGTGTTGTGTCAAATAGGAGCAATAATATTCTTTACCCATACTAGAGATGTTATAAAGAACATTGGTTAATCTATAGTTTGAATAGTCTTGAAGACAGGCTAGGCAGGAAAGATACTAGCTCTCACTCTAGAGTTCTCTCTTCTCCCTCCACCTGGAGGCTAACATCTCGTATCAAAATGTAAAACTATAAATCAAGTTGGGGGCTTTAGCCTGTCACTCTAATGTCCTTTAATTCTACACCTTTTAAAATATATTTCCCTATTTATTTGCATTTATCCCCATAAATTACATTCTCATTCATGAAATCAATATGCAATTCCAATTATTTATTAACTGAGACAATAACATCTTGAATCTTACATATTCTCGCAATAGATATTAACATCTTAATTGTCCAAATAAAGAAGTAAATGAAGTTCATGGTCTTGAATCATCACAACTTCTTCCAACATTCAAGTCTAATACTTCACACAACTTCTTTTAAACATTTAATCACATATCATTTTAAGGAAAAAGATAAAGAAAACTACTCAGAATTTATGAAAAAAATATAACCACACAAGTGTTTAAAAGTAGAACTCATGCACACAAATAAGAAATCTAAATTAAAAACCAAGTGCAGTCACAAAGATAAACACTTATCTCAAATTATCTTTATCAATGTCTTGAAGTTCCTTTGAATTATCTTATTTCTCTCACAATACAAACTAACACTGAAAATAAAATAAAATAAAATAAGGTGGTCAGCGATGGGTGGCGACGACGTATATGTGAACTTTTGGTGGGTGGTTGTTGGCATCCTCTCCTGGAAAATCTAAGTCTTTTCTTATAAAAATCCAAGGGATGCCTTGGTGTCTCTTCAAAAGGTGTCTCCATTCAACGAATCTTCTAGAAGTTGTCTCCTAATAAGCCAATTGAATGAATTTTTTGTTCATGGGCTATTTCCCATGTTTTTATCATGGGTATCTTCAAACTCCTCTTCGAAATTTCACCCCAATTAATACTTCTTCAAATAACTAACTTTGTCGCTTAAGCACGAGGTACTTGGTGCTTAGGCCCGGAGCCTCTGGCGCTTAGGCGCACCAGTTCTTTTTGGACATTTCTTCATTTTTGCTCCAAATTCCCTTTTTCACTCTTTTTAGCATTTTCCATCCATTTGATTGTACCTACAAGGAAAACACCAAATATCTTAACTTCTAACACATAATTGAGGGACATCTCATTCCTCCTAGAAATATTGTCTACTCATTAACATCGATCACAAGTTTTGATATAAACATTAACATCACTAAAGATTGTAGGCCAATAAAGTCAAGATTGTAAAACTTTGTATGTTGTTTTATCAACACCAAAATATCCCCAAAAATTAGAATTATGAAATTTTTGGATAATTTCATAAGTTTCTTCTAAAGGCACACATCTTCAAATAATAAGATCATTCCTTTGTTAATATAAAAATGGGTCATCCCAAAAATAAGTCTTAGCTTCAGATAAAAATTTCCTCTTCTGTTGGCATATCATTCCATAGAGTATAATATCACCAACAATGAAGTTCACAATGTCAGCATATCATGGAACACACCACTCATTAATATTGGACAATTTTTCATCTGAAAAATGTCCATTAATCTCTTTTTCCAAATAGAGTGGTTTTTCTAATTCAATCCTGGACCGATGATCATAATGAAGTTCACAATGTCTGCATACCATGGAACACACCACTCATTAATATTAAACAATTTTTCATCTGGAAAATGTTTATTATTCTCTTATTTAAAATAGAATGGTTTTTCTAATTCAAGCCTGGACAGATGATCAATTATTTGATGCTCAACTCCCTTCCTTTCTATCATTTTAAAGTCAAATTCTTGCAAAAGAAGAATCTATCATAGCAATCTAGGTTTTGCATCCTTCTTTTCATTAAATATTTAATAGCAGAATGGTTTGTATGCATAATACATTTAGTTCCAATCATGTATGATCTAAATTTATCAAAAGCATATACTATAACTAATAAGTTTTTCTTAGCTATTGTATAATTAATTTGAGCTTCACTAAAGTTCTAATATCATAGTATATAACTTTGAAAATCTTATCATGCTTTTGTCGTAAAACAGCTTCAATAGCATAATCACTAGCATGACACATTAATTCAAAAGATTTTTCCCAATCCGGTGCAATAATTATTGGTGCAGTGACTAATTTTTTTCTTAATAATTCAAAAGCTTCTAGGCATTCATCATCAAAATTAAAAATTACATCTTTTTCAAGTAAATGACACAGAGACTTAGCAATTTTTGAAAAGTCTTCAATATATCATCTGTAGAATCCAACATTTTCTAAAAAACACCTATTCGCCGTTACACTTGTTGGGTAAGGTAAATTAATGATCACTTGAATTTTTACAGGGTCTACTTCCATACCATTTTCTAAAATTTGATGTCCCAAAACTATTCCTTTTGCTACCATAAATTAGCATTTTTCCCAATTAAGGATTAAATTTGTTTCTTCATAGCACTTAAGAACTTTTGATAGATGTTCTATACATGAGTCAAATGAAGTTCCAAACACTAAAAAATCATCCATAAAAACCTCAATTCCATTTTCAATTAAATCACAAAAAATAGCCATCAAACATCTTTGAAATGTAGCAGGTGCATTACATAAACCAAATAGCATTCTTCTAAAAGAAAATGTACCATAAGTACTGGTAAAAGTTGTTTTCTCTTGATCCTCAAGAGCTATTAATATTTGGTGATAACCGATATATCCATCCAAAAAATAAAAGTATTTATGCCCAGCTAGTCATCTGATCTAGAAAGGGTACTGGGAAATGATCTTTTCTTATGGAAAGATTTAGTTTTCTATAATAAATGAATATTCACCATCCTGTAACTTATCTAGTTGGTATTAACTCATTATGTTCATTCAAAGTCACAGTCACTCCTCCTTTCTTAGGAACACAGTGAATTGAACTAACCTATGCATTATCTGAAATAGGGTAGATAATTTCAGCATCTAACCACTTTAAAACTTCTTTCATAACAGGATTCAATCTCCTTTGAGGATTAGCCCTGGGTTTGAAATATTCTTCCATATGAATTCTATGCATACAAATTGAAGGCCTGATTCCTTTTATATTAGCAATTGAACATCCAAAGGCTTTCTTGTAATTCTTTAAAATTTTCATCAAACTATCTTCTTCTTTAGTAATTAAGTTTGAGGAAATTATAATAGGTAATGTAGAGGAATTACCGAAAAAGGCATACCTCAAATGTTCAAGAAGCAACTTCAACTCAAGTTTAGGGGGTTTTTCAATCGATGGACAAAAAGATGTGTCTTTCTCTGTTGTGTCCAAAACTTCAAAACTTACTCGAACATAACTTAAATATTCCATATATAAATCATCATGTTTATCTAATTCCTCTTCTTGCTTGTGTTCCAACTCTTTCATCTCACATTTATCTTCATAAGTTGTTTTGAACTGACTTTCAGTTAAATATCTTATTACATCCATTCTATAGCATTCATCAACTTTATCTTTTGCAGGGTACTTCATTGATTTGGAAATATTAAATGTAATTGTTTGATCATTGATGCGCATAGTTAATTCTCCTCTTTGTACATCTATCATTGCTCTTCCAGTGGTTAGAAAAGGTCTCCCCAAATTGATAGGTATCTCTTTATCTTTCTTCATATCTGGCACAATGAAATCAATAGGAAAGATAAATTGATCCACTTTCACTAGGACATCTTCTATAACTTCCTTTAAGATAAGTTATTGATCTATTTTCTAACTGCAGAGTTACAATTGTGGGGGTTATTTCTCCTAATCCCAATCTTTTAAATATTGATAATGGCATAAGGTTGATGCTTGCTCTTAAATCACATAAGGCTTTCCCATAAAATTTGTCTCCTATTGCACATGAAATTGTAAAGCTACCAGGATCATTAAGCTTTTCAGGAAGTTTCTTCTGAATTACAACACTGCACTCCTCACTAATTGCAATAGTTTCATTATCTTCAAACTTAATTTTTTTATTAAGAATATCCTTCATAACTTCACATAGCTTAGCATTTGTTCTAAGGCTTAAGCAAATAGAATGTTAATTATAAGCTTCTTAAAAATTTCAAAAAATTTTGAAAATTGCTTATCCAACCATTAGTGTTGAAGCCTTTGAGGAAATGGAGGTGGTGGTCTTTATAAATCAACTTTAAATGGAGAAATAGGTCTCTCTAAACCTTTCAGATCATCCTCATTTGGTTCTTCAATCTCTTCTCTCTCTACTTCAGTCACTTTTTGAACTCTACCATCCAATTCTCTTCCACTTCTAAG
The DNA here is from genome assembly GCA_002079205.1 of Phalaenopsis hybrid cultivar. NCBI lineage: Eukaryota > Viridiplantae > Streptophyta > Magnoliopsida > Asparagales > Orchidaceae > Phalaenopsis > Phalaenopsis hybrid cultivar. The sequence continues at coordinate 115,327 of JXCR01142126.1, forward strand.
TTGAACGACTTTTACTTGCTCTTTATTGTGGTCTTTTGGATTTATTTTTTTATTACTAGGAAGTATTTCTTGGGATCTATTACTTAATGAATTTGCTATTTGTATAAGTTGATTCTCAATATTTCTAATTATAGCTCTTTGACTTTGTAACTGATTTCCCATTTGTAGCACCACATCTTCTGTAGACAACTTCTTCTCCTTAAATTGTGAATTACTGTTAAAATCTAAAGAATAAGTAGGTCTATAATTACTATTCTCTCGATTGTTCTAGTTTCCCAATGAGTTTACTTGATTGTTCCCCCATTACTGATTATTACCACCCATAGTACTATTCCCATTAAAGTTGGGATGGTTCTTCCAATGTGGGTTATAATAATTTGATTATTGGTTATTCTGCTTGTTATTTATGGCATTTAAGATTTTTAATGATGCTTTAGATTCTACCATTTGGCCTAAATAATTCTCTTCAATCATGGAAATTAGTTGAGAAAAAATCATTCCAAATTGGTCTAACTTTCTCGAAATTGCAGCAACTTGATTTGCTAACATGGCAAAAGCATCAGTTTCATAAACGTTGGTTACTTTCTTAAGATATACCCTCTCTGAAGGCCATTGAAAATTATTGGTAGCCATCTCTTATATTAAAGCATAAGCGTCATTAAATGGTTTTGACATCAATGAACCACCAGTAGCGGCATCGATAATAGATCTAAGAGATCTAGCTAATCCACTGTAAAATGTTTGAATTATTAACCAATGGGGTATAACATGGTGTGGAAACTTTCTTAAGAGCTCTTTAAATTGTTCCCATGCCTCATAAATAGATTCCCCTTTAAACTGACTAAAAGATGTAACATCATTTCTAAGTTTTGCAGTCTTTGATGGTGAAAAATATTTAGCAAGGAATTTCTGTGCTAAATCACTCCAAGTTCTGATAGATCTAGGTGATAACGAATGTAACCATATCTTAGCCTTATCTCTCAGTGAAAAAGAAAATAATCTAAGTCTTATAGCATCATCTGATACACCATCATATTTAAATGTAGCACACAATTCTATAAAACTGGCAAGATGTACATTTTGATCTTCAATTGGTGCTCCCCCAAACTGATTATTTGATAACATTTGGATAATAGTGGGTGTCGGCGCTATTTTTTATTGTAGAGTTGCCCGTAAGAAGCTGTCGGTCAGCGAAATTGAAATCCAGTTGCCCGCTTCGGAAGGACGTTGAAGTTTAGAAAACTATGAAATCAAACTGACCCCATATTTTTCATAGTTTAAATGAAAGACACTTTACCTCAAACTCTGTATCTACCCGAAGGATAAACACAAGACTTAAGGATGAGGCTCGATCAAATAAACTAAAGAATATATGACATCCGTCTGGTCCGTGAAACCTTTATATTTGCCGACAAGTTTCCCTATTTAATATAAAGAATTAAATAGGGTTTATATTAAGATGGGTTCGGGCATGCTTCCTATAAGGGTAAGCCTCTATAGTTAATTACATCTTAAATGACCACAGTCACCTAAGAAGATTCTCAGTTAAAATCAGGAAATATTATCTTTAAGGAATTTCAAAGGGTAGGACTCTTCAATGAGATCAGACGTAGAGGTGTGAAAGGTAATTGGTTCAAATTTGGAACATTTTATTGTATAGTCCAAAGGAGGAAGAACTAGGGGATGTCATGGATCCAGAAGAGAACCTCGGTGACTTCCCAAGCTATCCTAATGTTTGGCTTCAGTTTTGAGGAGAAAAATTTAAGTGTTTCATCCTGCCAATTTTATTAGTTAGGGCTTACATTCGTGTGAAACGATAACACAAATAGCCTGAAAGATGTGAGGATTTAAGTCGCAACAGACGATAACTTCGAAATCCTAAGATGAGTTAGGGATTATATTATATAGCAGGGTTATACAAAAGCCTAAAGATAAGGTGAGGATTTACGTTGCATAAGCAAACAACCTCGAAGTCATATGGCTTTGTTGTTTAAGTCTAAGGAAGGAAGAATGGTTTAACTGGGGAAGACAGGTATTGTTGTTGAAGATGGCTGTGTTGCCCACCATGCTAGCTCCAAGCTCCTTGCCGCGAGGAGTTTGAGTTTTCTAGTGTGTCAAGTTATAATGTCAAATCAGGTGGCCTTATGGTTGAAGTTGCCGCAACGAGTTTGAGTTATCTAGTGTGTCAAGTTATAATGTCAAATCAGGTGGCCCTATGGTTGAAGTTCTTTAATTTTTACAGAGGGCATATTAAAGTTGATTGGAGCGACACCGGTTAGGATCCTACGGTTCCCTCATGGGGGCATATTAAAGTTGATTAGAGTGACACTAGTTAGGATCCTACAGTTCCCTCGTTCTAGCATCACTATTTTCTATTGGATTCACTTAGTCCAAATGAACTTACTAAACTCAACTTAATGAGTTTCATAATTTTATTTAGACCGTAGGAAGCCTCATTAGCAACCGTAGGTTACCTCCTCCGAGGGATTCCCAATCATCCGATAAAGAAGTCCTAATTTAGTTGCAATTGTATTTTTGTGTGATGTTTGTGATTAAATTTTGAGTTATTTTATATTTTGAATGTTGTGGAGATGAATTTTATCTTGGTTGATTTTAATTTTGGTTTTAGTTTTGGTTTTGTGGCTATCTTGAAAGTTTTAGTTCAGGGTGGCGTCGTTGTTTAGCATGCAAATTGGCAGGTATAAAAGTACAGTATGAAAGTACAAGAATGACAATGCTAAAAACTGTAAAAGTGTACCTGGCGAGTCTTCTCGTTCCACCACCTAAAACTTAAAATGCATGTTAAGGCATTTATGGAGAGCAGGAAAAGTAAAATTTTGGTAGTTTTCCTAACCCTATGTCATATCTTGGTGGGTTCTTAAGGGTTTAGTTAAGGATGATTATGTTAAGCAAAACATAGTAAGTTGATTAGATCTCCGAGGTATCCAACAAATCTAGAGAAAGGAGCAGGTCTGAGCTACTCTCTCGCTGCCTGGTGGAAAATCCTGAGTTCTTTTAAAATTATTATGTTACTTAATAATTCATCCTGTAAAACACTCTAATGCTCAATGAATATTGATGTCTCAATTATCCCTAAGAATTGGTTAATTATCATTTATAATTCAATTTAAGAATTATGTGGGTGAAAACCCTTAAAAAGGCAAGTTAGTGTTGTTCGAACACTTAGCCAAATTTTAATTGGGCTTGTAGTGTTTGAAAGATGTTTTAATTTTCAATGATATTTACTTTTCTAATCCCATTTAAATGATACTTTGTTTAGCCTAAGTCATTAGTAAGCTCTTAAGATTTTGGTGAGTGTCTTAGTCATTGCAAATGAAATTGACTTATACGTGATGGTGATAACTTAGGTGAGTGTCTTAATTAGGTTTGAAAAGATTAAGCTTTAGGTGGTCATAATTCATGATTTTTAGGTGAGTGTCTTAATTAATTTTGAAAAGATTAAGCTTTAGGTGGTCATAATTCATGATTTCAGGTGAGTGTCTTAATTAGTTTTGAAAAGATTAAGCTTTAGGTGGTCATAATTCAAGATTTGAATATTATTTAAATGAAACTTGATTTAGCCTAAGTCACTACTAAGCCCTTAAGACCTAGGTGAGTGAAATCCTTGTTTAAATGAAACTTGATTTAGCCTAAGTCACTACTAAGCCCTTAAGACCTAGGTGAGTGTCTATTTAAATGAAACTTGATTTAGCCTAAGTCACTACTAAGCCAACTTAGGTGAGTGTCTTAATTAGGTTTGAAAAGATTAAGCTTTAGGTGGTCATAATTCATGATTTTTAGGTGAGTGTCTTAATTAATTTTGAAAAGATTAAGCTTTAGGTGGTCATAATTCATGATTTCAGGTGAGTGTCTTAATTAGTTTTGAAAAGATTAAGCTTTAGGTGGTCATAATTCAAGATTTGAATATTATTTAAATGAAACTTGATTTAGCCTAAGTCACTACTAAGCCATTAAGACCTAAGTGAGTGTCTCATTTAAATGATACTTTGTTTAGCCTAAGTCATTAGTAAGCTCTTAAGATTTTGGTGAGTGTCTTAGTCATTGCAAATGAAATTGACTTATACGTGATGGTGATAACTTAGGTGAGTGTCTTAATTAGGTTTGAAAAGATTAAGCTTTAGGTGGTCATAATTCATGATTTTTAGGTGAGTGTCTTAATTAATTTTGAAAAGATTAAGCTTTAGGTGGTCATAATTCATGATTTCAGGTGAGTGTCTTAATTAGTTTTGAAAAGATTAAGCTTTAGGTGGTCATAATTCAAGATTTGAATATTATTTAAATGAAACTTGATTTAGCCTAAGTCACTACTAAGCCCTTAAGACCTAGGTGAGTGAAATCCTTGTTTAAATGAAACTTGATTTAGCCTAAGTCACTACTAAGCCCTTAAGACCTAGGTGAGTGTCTTGTTAAGCTTTAGGTGGTTATAATTCATGATTTGAATTTTATTTGAAAATCAAAATAGGGGTAATTTAAATGAAACTTGATTTAGCCTAAGTCACTACTAAGCCAACTTAGGTGAGTGTCTTAATTAGGTTTGAAAAGATTAAGCTTTAGGTGGTCATAATTCATGATTTTTAGGTGAGTGTCTTAATTAGCTTTGAGAAGATTAAGCTTTAGGTGACCATGATTCATGATTTGAATTTTATTTGAACATCAAAATAGGGGTATTAAATTGATCAATTATTGACTTCAAAAGTCATACCCCTAAGTCCTAGATTCATTTTATGTTAATAAACTTTCAAATTTTAATAATTTATAAATTTATTAACTTAATTTTTTCAATTAAGAAGGTGAGATTGGTTTCTACTAATTAACCCCTTTTGTTTCAAACATCAAATAAACTGATTAGGATCAGAGGTTACCCATTTCTCTCCTTAAATTAAGCCTAAATGTTAATTAAGGTTAAATTTCCAAAATTACACATTTGCCCCTAAGGCTCTGTCAAATTCAATCTAAATGACTTTCGAAATTTTCATCCTACCTCATTCATGGGTTAATTAAGACATCAAAGGAGAAAATGTGATTTTTCAAAATTTAATTTAATTTATATAATTATTTTCATGTAAAAATAGGATTTTTCAAAGAAAATTCTTAACTTGACCAAGGTAAATCTTAATCCCTTGAAATTTTTACTTGAGGTAGACTTAGGCCAGAAGAGTCTTTGGACCAAATTTCATGATTTTTTGATTTTTATGTAAATTACTACAATTATTTTAAGTTTTGGAGTATTTACTAAATATAAAATATTTTAAATGGAAAAAATTAAGTTTTGTATTTTTAAAAAGTCTCCCTAAGGTTAGAGAACTCAGAGGAGAATATTTTATGTTTTTCTCAATTTTATTTGATTTATTGGGATTATTTTAATGAAAAATCATTTTTAGCCTTTAAAAATTCATTTTTAAGTTTTGAAATTCAATATCTTTATTTAGAAAATCAGGAAAAACATTCTAATTGTTCCTAAGTGATTAATAAGTAATTTAGAATATTTCCATATGCTTTATTATTTTTGTGAATTTTAGGGATTTTTTTTTATTATTTAAATACTAAAAATAGGCTAAAAATCAAATTTTGATTTTAAATATTATTTTGTTCTTATAAAATACCCTTGATCCCAGAGAACTCAAAAAATAAGTTTTTATAAATTTATGAGTTATATTTTGATTTTTAAAAATCATTTAAATGCCAAAAATGATGTTTATCTTTAAAAATCAACTTAGGTTATTAAATGAATTCAAAATATTATGAAATTTTTATAATGAGTTATTTGGACCCTAAACCATGGTGGTGATAAAAATCAAGTCATTTAAATGTTTATATTTTCCAAAATTAATTATCTTAATGATTTAGTGTTCATGAAAATTAAGTACATTTTAAATGACTTGACCCATGAAATTATTTCCAAATCATGGTAGACCTTCCAAAATTTTTTTGGAATTTTCTAATCAACATGCTAATTTCCATGGTTATTTTAAGGACATAATGTACAAAAACTTGAAAAATATGGATCTCTGTATAGAGACTTTATCTGACTTTAAAAAAATTAGAGTATATTTTCCTTGGCAGAGGCTACAACATGCCAAAATTTCAAGCCAAGGTGATGTGTCAATATGCATGGAGAATCAAATAAAAATAGTGTTTACTTAATTAAAAATAAAATATACATCAAATGGACTTGAAATTTATTCCACATTGTTCTCCTCTGTTCACTGAGTNTTGAGTTTCAGGTAGTGGAACGAGAAGACTCGTCAGGTACACTTTTACAGTTTACAGCAT
>JXCR01142126.1:138185-198271 GCA_002079205.1 Phalaenopsis hybrid cultivar
ACAAAAAATCCCTTAAAAAGAAGCCTTGGAGGTTTCTAGAGGAGGGCAAAAATGAGATTAGCCACCCACTCTCTAACCTCCTGAAGCATACGACTCAAAACAACCTCAAAATGATAAAAAAAAGCTGAAAATCGCACCTGAAGGGTGACTAGAGCCTAGGTGCCACTTAGTCAGGAACCAAGGCACTACTTGGGTGCATAAGGTGTTTGTTTGGGTGCCTTGGCACCAGAAAAGGTGGCGCCTATGCGCCAAACTCTCAGGATAAAAGGCAATTTTTGCCTGTTTGAAAACCTTGATGCCCATTTTTGTATGCCTAGGCTCAAGACCTATGCTAAATGTTCAAATTATATATTAGACCTCCGGAGGCTCAGGCTTAGTGGTTCGAAAAGTTATTTTAGGCTCATGGTCCTGAAACCCTGATTTTTGTCGGGAATGNATCTGCATGAGTATCCCAAAAGATCAAAGAATGAAGGTTAAGGAATTTTGGGTTTGTATTTGTGAGTGGTTGTGAATGAGATGATTGCTGGTAAGTGCCTTAGCTTTAGACCAACACCCAGGGTTAACCTTAAGGTCCAATAGTCCTATGGGAACTTTCCTTGAGCTCCCTCATAATGACCCCACCTACTAAGTACTAGAGGTTATTACATATATGTAGAGCTTCAAGTTGAGTAAAGAGGAGTCTAAAATTTCTAATGGTGAGGGTTCCTTTTCTAGTTTTCTAGGAATAGTCAATATGAAGTCCTATGGATAGAGCTTAGGTTACTAAAGAGGAAAACTAAACCTCAACCAAAAGCGAGGTTAACAAATGGATCCCCAATAGTTGCGGTGTGCTGGGCAAAACACACCGCACGTATTGGCGTTGACCGATGAGATCAACAAAACCAATATAAACTCCTAAGTTGAGGAAGGGGTGTGGGATTGTGAGTGCTATTTGCTTCCGCTGGTGAATATAGCTGGTGATAATTTGATAAAGATCAAGAGGCAGAAACTCTCGCTGGGGATTGGAGAGTGGGTTTTGAGTTATCAGATTTCAGGAATTTGTAGAGGATGGGGGTCAGTGTGTAAGTGCTAACCTCGGGGTGGGATTTGAAATTCAGGTATTAATTTCAAAAGAGGGTCAGCAGTTAAGGACTGATCATGAAAAGAGAGGAATCAGAAGTTAGGGACAGATTCTAGAATAAGGATTGAAAGTCAAGGACCAATCACAAAAAAAGAGAATGTCGAAAGGTGGGGACCGACCTCAAAAGGATGAATCAGAGGTTAAGGACTGATTCTAAAATGAGAATTGAAAGTTAATTCTCAAAAGAGAGCATTGGAAGGTAGAGACCGACCTCAAAAGGGTGAATCAGAAATTAGGGACTGATTCGAAAATGAGAATTGGAAGGTAGGGATCTATCTCCAAAGAGAGCATCAGAAGGTAAGGACCGACCTTGAAAGTGTGAATCAGAAATTAGGGACTGATTAAAAAATGAGAATTTAAAGGTAGGGATCAATCTCAAAAGAGAGCGTCGGAAGGTACAGATCGACTTCGAAAGTGTGAATCAGAAATTAGGGACTAATTCAAAAATGAGAATTGAAAGGTAGTGATCATTCTCAAAAGGGAGCGTCGAAAGGTAAGGACCAACCTTGAAAGTGTGAATAAGAAATTAGGGACCGATTCAAAAATTAGAATTGAAAGGTAGTGATCAAACTCAAAAGAGAGCGTCTGAAGGTAAGAACCGACCTCAAAAGTGTGAATTATAAATTAGAGACTGATTCGAAAATGAGAATTCTACAGAGTTTGTAGTGTTTAATTTATAGACATGTATTGTATGCAAAGTTTGACATTGTTGAAAAGGGTTTTTGAAAATTTGCGAGTTTTTGCGCAGAATGTGAATTTCTGCGGGGATGTGAAGAGAATTAGTGTAGACAAAGATAGTTGCACTAGGCGGTCAAAGAGTAAGAAACTCCAAAATCAAGAGAATCCACTCAACAGATTTATTTTCTTTTCTTGTTGTTTTTATCACATTTAATTTTTCAAAATATGTTTTCAAAATTTGATTTTAGTTGGTTGATTTTTCAAAAGAGAGTTATTTTGTTGTTTTTCTTTAATTTTATTATCGTTAAAAAATTTTTTTTTGTCGTTTTGTTCTTTGTTCGTTGTAATTTTGAACCAACATATGGTTCATGGCTTCCATCCATTGCACAAAAGGCAATTGACAAAAAGACACATTTCTGAAAGAAACTTCATTAATCCGCTCCAACAAAATGTTACAGATCAAGTGCAGGCCAACGCCTCAAAAGGTACAACATGAAAAATGCATCAAAGTACATCCAAAATATCTCATACCAGGTACACATTATAGGCTGAGCATCTCTATAATGTAGTAGAGAAATGGATCCTCTGACTGTCTATTCTTGCTGTGACGAGCTACTGATCGAGTTGACCTTCTAAGCCAGACTTCAGGATAAGAGTTCCCTTCACATGAGCTTAGAGGTGCAACCCTCTCATAGCTCGTAAGGTAGTAGTTCCTCCAGTTCTGAATCTGACTGAAATTCGTGCGACATCTTGTTGTCGTCCATTCTTCCGAAGGTAACGAACACCTTATGGTGTTGCACTTTTAGAATGCAATGCTTGGTGATATTTGCACCGTTTCCCTTAAGAACAAGCACTGAACCAACTGGTAGGGGAATCTCCACATAGTCTCTGAACTCACCAGGGCTGATGACGTCAATTTCTTTCCCAAATAATATGTTGCTTTTACTCATGAATGAGACCGTACAAAAAGGTCTCACGAACTTAGTGTGGTCTATATGTGGAGGAATGCAATCACCCTCGTCGTAGATGTTGATAATACAACTATTTAGAATGCAGGTAGCAGGCAGAATACTCCATCTGACCATTCTTTTGATCATCCACTTTATCATTGGCGGTAGTGGATCTACTTGATCGTGTCTGAGGATCCCAGGCGGATTCCCCTGTCTATCATTTGTGAAGTTGTAGCAGCAGCAGCACTGGATGATAATCCTTCCTTTTCCTTGCATCAATTTCCTCGGCTTATAATAGGTTCTTTCCATGAGTAAACCTGCTCGACCTCTGTCTCTTAGGTCAAAAATGCAGTCAAGAATACTTTGTTCATCAGACTTTGAGAAGATTGGTATACAATTCTAATCCCTCTAGTATGTTGATGAATTTTCCCTGTACTTCTTCGTAGAACTCAAAGTCTCTCTTGTTTACTTTTCTCATTTTATAGTATTCCATTGTACTGGGAGTCGACAATTGTCGTGGGTATTCCCTCCAGGCTGACATTTCTCTACAGACGACAAGAAAACTGTCAGTGGGTTGAAACTTAACATGAACAAGAACAAAACAAAATATTTATTAAAGAAAATTTTAGTTTATTTTGGGGACAATATCATTTATTTATGTGTGAAATTTAGCATATTAAATTTGAAAAGAGGAGATTGAAGTGTGTAATTTTCAAAAAAAAAATTTATTATGTTGAGGTTAATTTTGTTACAAAAACTTGGACCCGGTCACAGACGTTTGGCCACATAGATAACTCCAAAACAGTCAAAATTTCAAAATTTCAAATCAAGTGAAGGTAAGGAATGTCAGGTTGCATACTATGTCTTCAGGTATCGTTCGTTGATTGGTAGCATGGGTCTTTCACCCCGGAAGTCTACTAACTAGCAGACTCCTCTTGCGTAGACCTTTTTTAACGATAAATGGTCCCTCCCAAGTTGGCTCAAATTTTTCATCTATCTTGCGACGTGCAAGAATAGGCATTTTGAGCACGAAGACAAGGTCACCAACTTTGAATATCATTTGGCGGACCAATTTGTCATGAGCTTGTACCATCTCTGTCTGGTAAAGTTCCAGATGTTGTTGTGCTCCAAGTCATTTTCCTTCAAGACTCTCTAGTTCTTCAAGCCTAGCTTTGCACTTTCTTCTGTTGTGGGTTGGTTGACGACAACAACTCTAAGAGACAGCGTCTGAATTTCTAATGGTAACACTGCCTCGGACCCGTACATGAGCATGTAGGGTGTACACTGAGTGGGAGTTATGAACGTCGTCCGGTAGACCCACAAAGCTTCTAGCAATTTGTTGTGCCAATACCTTTTGTTTTCATCCAGTGTTTTCTTCAAAATCTGTACCAATGTCTTGTTGAAGGCTTCAGCAAATCGATTTGCTCTAGAATAGTAAATTGTAGAGTATCTCCAATCTTTCCTGTGTCTTTTGATGAAATTGTTGATTTTGCTGCTTTTAAAGGTTGTCCCATTGTTAGAAATTATTCTTCGCGGTACTCCGAAACAGTAGACAATTTGGATTTTGAAGAATTGAAGTGCGTGCTATGTTGTAACCTCTCATAGCGGCACTGCCTCTGCTCATTTAGAGAAGTAATCCATAGCAGCAAATATAAACCTGTGTCCTTTGGATGATGGAGGGTCTATCAGACATATTATGTTCATGCCCCAACACTTGAATGGCCACAAAGTAACGGTTGAGTGTAGCAAATTTGGAGGTTGGTGTAAGACCACCCCATGCACTTGGCACTGATGACATTTTCTGGCGGTATCCATGCAGTCAGACATCAATGCTGGCCAATAATATCTGAGTCTCTTGATCTTCATTTTCATTTTTGGCCTAACTGGTGAGCGTCACACAATCCAACATGTACTTCTTTGACAATATTTTGATCTTTAGCTTTGCTTAGGCATCGTAGCCACATCTAGTTGAACGATCTTCTGTAGAGGACACCACCAACCAAGGCGTATGACATAGCCCTTTTTTGTAATGTGATGTGTCTCAGACTTGTCTTCTGACAGCTTTCCAGTATATAAATATTCTATTAATGGCTTGCGTCAATCTTCGTTGATATCCACAACTGTAATCATTGTTTCTTCTTTTCCGAGCTTGTGTAGAGTTTTGAGGTCGATTCGGGACAAAACTTTTCTTCATTGTATTGTGATTTCAATGGAATCCTCTGGGGGACATGCCAGTTCGTTAGCAAGCTTTGCTAGAGCGTTGGCATAAGCATTATCTCCTCTAGAAATCCGGTAGAAAGTCACGTAGAGGATTTACTCCAGTAGCTTCATTGCGTATCCGTGATATTCTGCTAGTCTTGGTTTCAGAATTTTGTATTGTCCAGCGACTTGCTGGTTAACGAGTTGAGAGTCACCGTAGATGGCAATGTTTGTTATTTCCGTTGAGATTGCTAATTCCAACCGATGATTAAAGATTCATACTCTACTTCATTGTTGGTGCACGACTCTATCAGGTGGTATGAGAACCTCAACATACACTTATCTGGCATGATAAAGATCAAACTGATCCCTACTTTGCCTGGTATGACTGTGCCTGATCCTTTATCTTTTTCTGGTTGATGATGCACCGCAAAGTACATCTCCCACCGTTGCGCACTGGAGAATTCCATTTGTAACACTTGCTCATCTGGTAGTTTGTTGTTGAGAGGGCACATAGCTGGTAGTGGGTGTGCAACGAGAAAGTCTGTTAAAATTTGTCCCTTGATAGCATGAAGGGGAACAAAAGTTATATCGAATTGAAATAAGATCAATGACCATCTCGCTAGACATCCAGAGAGTGTTGGCTAAGTCATCAAATATTGCAACGGATTACCTTTTGAAATTAAGTTAATTTTATGAGAGAGCATGTAATATCTAAGCTTTTGGGCTGCGAAAATTAACGTCAGACAATGCTTCTCAATAGGTGGATACCTTACTTCCGTTGGTATCAAATGATGACTCAAGTAGTAGAGTGTATTTTCTTTACCCTCATCATTAACTTGGGCTAAGAGGGCTCCGATAGAGTCGTCTAAGGCCGCGGTATAAAGTATCAATGGTTTCCCTGAGATAGGGGTTGCCAAAATAGGAGGTGTCATTAAATATTTTTTAACGTCCTCAAAGGCCCACTAGTATTTCTCTTCCCAAATGAATTTGACATCCTTTTTAATTAATGTCAAGAAGGGCTAACACCTACCTGAGAGATTAGAAATAAAGCATCTCATATATGCCAACTTCCCTTGGAAGAAACGTAGTTGTTTTGGGGTTTTAGTGGGAGGCATTTCTAAGATAGCTTTAATCTTATCTGGGTCGATCTCGATTCCCCGATGAAGGACAACGAATCCTAAGAACTTCCCAGAGGTAACGTCAAAGGTGCACTTTAAGGGATTCATTTTAAGGTCATATCGTCCTAAACGTTTGAACACAATTCTCAAACCGCACAAATTGTCTATTTTTCGTTTGCTTTTGATGACCAAATCATCCACGTAGCATTCTACTTGATTGTGAATGAGATCATCAAAAATCCTTGTCATTGCCCGTTGGTACGTTGCTCCGGCGTTCTTCAACCCAAACGGCATTACTGTGTATTCGTCACTGCAGGTTGATATGTTGCTCCGGCGTTTTTTGACCCAAGCGACATCGCTGTGTAGCAGAAAATTTCGATCGGTGTTCTGAAGGTTGTAAGTGCTGCATCTTCGGGAGCCATCTTAATTTGGTTGTATCCTGATGATCCATCCATGAAGGAGTAAATTTCGTGTGTCGAAGCAATGTCCACCATCATCTCTGGTATTGGCAGTGGGAATTCATCTTTTGGACATGCTTTATTTAGATCTCTGAAGTCGACGTAAACACAGATTTGTCCATTTTTCTTCTTGAAAAGTACAATATTGGCTAACCATGTGGGGTATTGCTCTTATTTTACAAAGTTAGTGCTATTAGTTTCTTCACTCCGGCGATGACTTGCTGCTCTATTTCGAGGCGCATTCTTCTTGGAGCTTGTTTTACTGGTTTTATCTACCCAGAGCTTATGAACTGCAACCTCTGCTGACAGTTCTGAAATTTCATCATAGCTCGATACGAAGCAATCTTTAAACTATGTTAACTGTTTGATCAATTCTAAAGATTCTTCATCGTTGAGTAGAGAGCTTATAAATGTAGGTCGGGGTTGTTCTTCAGTTCCGTGGTTAATTTCTTTCAACTCATCAACCGTTGACTTGATTTCCTCCTAAAATTCTGGCGGAGCATCTTCTATTAGCTGATCAGTAGAGTCATCCTCTATATCGAGGCAATCCTCTCCTGATTCACTAGCAACAACCATACAAAATTTTAAATCATCGACTGTTCCGACTGTACCAAATCCGAGACCCTCTTTTGAGTTAGGAGTTCAAATTTTAACACTCCATAATTTCTTAAAAAGTTGTATTTTATTTTTTGGTATTTATTTTGGAAAATGTTCCAGTTGAATTAACTTTTGTACACAAGGCAAAAAGGAACCAAAAAGTAATTCCATTAATTCATTAGAATCATCATCCAAATTTATATGATTTTCAAGATTAATAGAGATAGAAGCACAGTAAAATTTGATCAGCTTTGAACCAGCACTACATACTTCCTTGACCTCTAAACTCTCAACCTTTTGAGGGAGGATCGGAGCAAGGGACATAATATTCACATAATGTTTATCCGATCATACATCGTCTCATATTCACTTTTCTCTGCATCTTCTAAGAATATCTCTTATTGAGGTTTCCTCTGTTTTGTCATCATTATTTCATCTTTGGAACTATCTTCATCACTGATGTTGATGGTTGGCCTAGTCCGTTCAACGATTAAGTTGATTCTTGCTCGTCCACGTCCCCAACCTCGACCTCAGGTGCACGATCTAAAAGAAACTCCACCAACTTGTTGCAAAAGAGTGTTGGAAGATCGCTGAAGTGGAGTTGAATGGCTCTACCATTGTACTTTTTCTGAATCTTTACTTTTGTTTGTCACAGTTTTATGAGAGAAAACAGTTTTCTTTAGAGGCGTGTAGTAGGCAGCATCTTCATGAATACCCACTTCATGCACTGAAAACTGTTGTAGATCTCCTTTTATACAATGTTCTTGTCCTTCTTTGTGGCACTTGATGCACTGGTGTAGAGAAGATGGAACTGTGTTGTGTTCATAAATCCACGGTCGACCAAGTAGAGCATTGAAAGAGTTCTTGGCGTCAATGATATGAAACTTGGCGGTTGTTGCTAGTTCTCCAACCTTCATAAACAATGTAATCAATCCAAGGGCTCTTTCTCCCTTTTAGTTGAATTCTCTTATCATCATTTTATCGGTCGTAAGCTCTTGAGCTTTGATGTCCAAATAGACCAATGTTCGTATACTCATCAAGTTGAGTGATGCTCCAGGATCTACTAAAACTCTGGACAGCACAAATCTGTCGATGTTAACGGAGATGTAGAATGGTCGGTTGTGGTCGGCGGTACCAAGCAGCAAACCTTCATTGGTGAAGGTCACGCCAGGCTATTCTTTCAATGTGTAAACTTCATCTGAGGATGTGCTAGCCAACTGAGTTAAGAAAATCTCTAGGTCAAGCAAGACTGTAACCAGAGCTTCTCTCATCTCTTTTGACAGGATCAGAGCATCGTAGATGCTTAATCGGGCTAGCATTTTTCTAAGATGAGCTAACATGTTGTAATTCACTTTTTATGTGGTGCTACAATTTTCACTTAGTTGTGTGGTTCTTCCACTAGTGGAGGTGGAGGTAATTCTTCTCGAGTTACTATTTATTTTTCCTTTATCCACTAGAGCTGTTCTCGGAGGTAACACTTTCCTGCTCCTTAAGTTTATTTCTATAATTTCTTCTTCTTGGGGTACTTTTGTTGAATTTTCTAGTGTTTCTTCTTTGTCGGAAATATCTAAGTTGATGGAAAGTGGTGTACCGTGGAGTTCGAGGATTGGTTCCTCACTTCTAGTGTTGTCGTAGCTGTTATCGTTGATCTCTTCTTTGGTATTGTTAACGAGTTTGTTGGACTCAAGTAAGATTTGAGGATCATTTTAGAAGTCGAGATCGAGGCTAGATTGGCCATAATCAATTACTTCATCACTAGAAACAGTTAAAACGTAGCCAAAATCACGATCATTATATTCATAAGTCTCGGGAAGGGCAAAAATATAATCATACAAAGTCAGGGGTTCGAGGATTTTCTTCCCCGAATCCGAGATAACCAATCTAGTAAAGGTAGCCCCTATCCTACCCTCCGCGCTATCAATCTTCACGATGGTATTCTTCTTTCTTTTTGTTTTTGATAATGATGGCTCTTGTAATGAAATCTTCATTTCGGGCTTGACAGGCTGAAGAATCTTAACAGAGTTTGTTTTGACGCATTCTAGATTTGGTTCAATATTTTCTTAGATGATTTGATCTAGACCGCACTCCATCCATCTTTTCCAGTGTATGCAAAAGATTGTTTCGATGAATTCTGGATTTGATTTAGGACCCTCTTGAGTTTGTCCCAAGTCATATACCATCCCTCTTTTCCGTTATATGGATTAATCGGAGAGAGTGGTTCGGCCAAAATCATATTTATAGAACCTTTTTCATGTTCTTTTAAATATTCTATCGGGTTCGTTATATTCCCTTCTTTAAGATTCTTTTTGAGCCAATCCTTAAAGATGAAGCATTATTTTATAGTGTGTCTGAGCAATCGGTGATACGAGCAATAATTTGGTTGACCTTGCTTGTCAACTTCCTCGGGCTTCTTTGGCTCTGGTAGTCTAAACTCAGGCTTCTTCATTAGACTTTTGAACAGTTTGGACACAACTTCATCTTTGAAAGAATACACCATTTTTTGTCGTTCCACCAGAGATATTCTCTTATTCCCTGTCTGAGGTGACCCTTCTTGAGGTGGTCGCTGGCTGAACTGACTATTCTGTCTGACGAGGATTTTCTGCATATATCTTCATTGGTTATTTTCCTTTGTCTACTGTCGATACTATTCCTGATTTCTTCTCAAACACTCTGGTTGCCTTGGACTTCTCGTGTGAATCCATATGTTTGATTTCTTCTTGAAGACTGCTGACTTTACTGAGTAGCTTCTCGAAGGATTTGATGGTGAGTCCCTTGAGCATGAAAGCTACAGAGCCATGAATGCTTTTGAGTAAAATTTCAATTGTATGATGTTCCTGTAGCTGAGAATCACACTTCATGCTAATGTTTCTCCACCTCAAGATGTAATCTACCAAAGTCTTGTTGGGTTTTTGCTTTTCCATCATGAGCTCTCCTATAGACACATGATATTGCGCTCCGACAAATCTTTTCATAAATAATTGTTCCAGCTCGACAAATATCTTTACTGATCGGTTTGGAAAATCAGCATACCAATCGAAGGTGATCCCTGATAGGCTGCTGAAGAACTATTAGAAGAGTAAAGTCTTGCTATTCCTTGTGTTGCCACAAATGGCTCGGAAGTGTGCTAGATGTTGTCTGGGATTTCCAGTCCCGTCAAATATTTTAAAGATTGGGGCCACGAAACCCTTGGGAAAGGGTACAACTTTGAATTCTTCTAGGTAAGGGCTACCCTTTAGAATCAATGCATCACCCTTAGATTGGGTTAAGGCCTCTCGAACTTGTTCGACCATTTGCTTGAATTCTTACTCTGGTATGGCACCTGATGAAGAATCCTTCTTTTTTTGCTCATCTCTGTTTGTCGAGGCAACTTCTCTTCTTTCATCTATAATGTGTATTATCTCTAGTTGGTTGATAACTGAAGATGCTAGTTACGGTGCTTGTGATTGCCCTTGAATGGTGGTCATGGCATTCATAGTTGCATCCATCTCTTCTATCCTTCTCTCTAGTTGATTGACTTGTTCATTCCTTATGAGGATAGCCCAATGCAGCAGACGTAGAGGCTGAGCTTCACGTGCAGACGTAGTGGCTCTTGTTTTGATGACATGGACATCCATGAAATCCTCTTCAAGGTAGTCGTTATAGTCAAAATCTTCATCATTGTTGTCGATGAAAACTCCGTGTTCCCGAGCCAACTCGAAAATGTCGGTAGTGAGCTTTTCAACTTTTTCTTCAATCACTGATTCTTTGATTGTTCTAAGATCTGGAGGACCCTACTGGACCTCCTCCTCTTATTCTTCTATTTCACTGGCAATCGCTGTGACGATGTAAGATATTTCGAACCTTGGCTTGATTCCATGATCTTGCTCTGCAGGCTTACTGGACTGTATCGGTACAGCGACCTTGGGTATCCACACCTTTTTCTTTGACGATGATATCTCAGAACAGAGTGTCCTATTGGAAACATTGGGATGTCAAGGAGAAGTATGCTCCCTATGGTGCAGACCGACTATAGTACAGGGAAATTTCTTCTTCTTTTCTTTCAAAATTTTAGGAATGTCTTCTAAGTGGGTGATCGGTAGGATTCTCGGACCCAATCTTGACTTAACCGGTTGACGGTCTATGGTCCTGGTAGCAGTAGAATCTGTGGTGACAATAGCAGTGTCAGCTCTGCTTTCAAGTATAACCAGATGGGAATACGAGCAGGCAAATCTTCGGTCAACCTTTGAGGTTATTTAGCAGACTTGATGCCTTTTAAAATTTCTTTCTTCATGCGAGGGGATATCACATGTCCCACTCAATTAAATAGTTCACTTACTGGACAACCTTCTTTGGTGGCTAGCCTCTGAAAAACTGAACTGACTCAGGTGATAGGAGTATGTTTCTTTCTCTCCACACCTTGTCCATAAAGTGATGGTAATGCAATGATAATTTTTTGAATACTCTCGTATCCATCGGTTACCATTAAAAGATGGAATCTACTTTCCTGCAGATGTGGATATGTTTCTGGCAATTATAACTCCTCTTGGTGAGGCTTTTCCTTGATAAGTATTTCCTCAAGAGTCCGGACTTTAGGGGCCCTCTGAACTTTCTTGCTATGATTTCTCCTTTGAGTTTGGTTTAGTGGTGCAGTTCTTGAACTCAATCCAATTTTGAATACTGGTGGCGGGACAACCAATCCCTCAGTCAGATCTTCAATGATCATTACGTCTTTCCCATTAGCAGCAGGCTTGGTAGGTGCCACGACAGAAATAGTAGTCTTAGCCTTCTTATGAGAAGGAAAGTCTTGAAGATAGTTCAGGTTGAATTTAGTAGATGGCTCCTGAATTTTCGGAGCGGTGACTTTCATCACGATGAACGGAGCCTTCTCAAGGATAACCTCGAGGTGTTCAAATCCGGCTCTGAACTTAATGGTGGGAGCAACATTGCGAGATTTATGGCTTGTCGGCAAGTTGCACGAAAAGTTCAGCATTGGGTAGGCCATTACAACAACTTTAAAACAAAAAAGTTCTGGGGTTAGCTATATGGCCAAAACCTTGTAGTCTTTTAGTGCAAGCACTGAAAATTTATGGAGGTTGGTTTATACACCGGGTAAATTTTAGTTTGCGGGGATTTGAAAATTTTTAGTAAAAAGGTAATTTAAAAGTAGAAAAATTTAATTAAGTTTGAAGTGCACAAAACACAACACAATTTGATTTAATTTGTAAAATAACAAATCAGATTTGGAAGGGAGGTGTGAAGTGTTTACGACCCAATGCGAGACCCATTACGCAATACTCACGTGGAACTAGTCCACCGACACACCTATTGGGGTCCAACCCCATATGAAGATTTCAAAAGTCCTTAATGGCCTCCTGAACTCCTCTGTTCAAAGGTGATTGAACAGACAGTCCTGAAGTCCAAATAGTTGGTCGTACTTTCCCAAGACAGAAATGGGTAAAGTATGTCAACAGAAGAAGGATAATTTGGTCCAAGAGACACATGAACACATTACCGATCTTTGAAGATAGCATTTTTCTGATTTAAATGGAAATATAAACTTATCCCCAGCGGAGTTGCCAGAAGCTGTTGACACTATTTTGGTTGGAGAGTTGCCCATTAGAAGCTGTCAGTCACCGTAATCAAAATTTTATCGCCTGCTTCGGAAGGACATTTTAATGTTTAAAAACATATGAAATCAAACTGACCTCATATTTTTCATAGTTTAAAGGAAAGAGCATTGTACCTCAAATTCTGTATCTATCTAGAAGGATAAACACACGACTTGAAGATGAGGCTCGATCAAATAAACTGAGAAATATATGACGTTCGTTTAGTCTATAAAACCATTTTATTTGCCGACAATTTCCCCTATTTAATATGAAGAATTAAATAGAGTTTATATTAAGCTGGGTTCGGACAAGCTTTCTATAAGGGCAAGATCCTATAGTTAATTACATCTTAAATAACTAAAGCCACCTAAGAAAACTTTCGATAAAAATCAGGAAATATTATCTTCAAGAAATTCAAAAGGATATGACTGTTCAATGAGATTGGACGAAGAGGTGTGAAAAGGGATTGGTTCAAATTTGGAACATTTTGTTGTAGAGTCCAAAGAAAGAAGAACTAGTGGATGTCATAGATCTGGAGGAGAACCTTGGTGACTTCCCAGTCTATCCTATGGTTTGGCTTCAGTTTTGAGGAGAAATTATTTAAGTGTTTCATCCTACAGATTTTATTAGTTAGGGCTTACATTTGTGTGAAACGATCACACAAATAGCCTGGAAGATGTGAGAATTTAGGTCGTAACGAACGATAACCTCGGAATTCTAAGACGAGTTAGGGCTTATATTGTACAACAGAGCTATACAAAGGCCTATAGATAGGGTGAGGAATTATTTTGCACTAGGCATAAAACCTCGAGATCCTATGGCTTGTTGTTTAATTCTAAGGAAGGAATGGTTTAGCCGGGGAAGACAGGTTTTGCTGTTGAAGATGGCCGTACTGCCCACCATGCTAGCTCCAAGCTCGTTGTCATAACGAGTTTGAGTTTTCTATGGTGTCAAGTTATGATGTCAAATTAGGTTTCCCTATGGTTGAAGTTCTTTAGATTTTATGGGGGCATGTTAAAGTTGATTAGAGCAACACCGGTTAGAATCCTACGGTTCCCTCATTCCGACACCACTATTTTCTATTAGATTCACTTAGTCCAAATGAATTTACTAAACTCAACTTCAGTTTCATAATTTCATTTTGACTGTGGGAAGCCTCATTAGCAACAGTAGGTTACCTCCTCCAAGGGATTCCTGATCATCTGATAGAGATGTCTTAATATAGTTGTAGTTTATGTTTTGTGTGATGTTTGTGATTAGATCTTGAGCTGTTTTATATTTTGAATGTTGTGGAGGTGATTTTTATCTTGGTTGATTTTAATTTTGGTTTTCGGCTTTGGTTTTAG
Source organism: Phalaenopsis hybrid cultivar (assembly GCA_002079205.1). Taxonomy (NCBI): domain Eukaryota; kingdom Viridiplantae; phylum Streptophyta; class Magnoliopsida; order Asparagales; family Orchidaceae; genus Phalaenopsis; species Phalaenopsis hybrid cultivar. The sequence goes on from JXCR01142126.1 coordinate 152,243, forward strand.
TTTTGTGGCTATCCTGATAGTTTTAGTTTTCATGTAGGGTGACATCGTTGTTTAGCATGCAGGTTTGTGTTAATATCAAAAGTACAGTATAAAAGTACAAGAAAAACGGCGTTGTAAACTGCAAAAGGGTATCTGACGAGTCTTCTAGTTTCACCACCTGAAACTCAAAATGCATGTCAGGGCATTTTATATGAAGTAGGAAAGTAAAGTTTTGGTGACCTACCTAAACCCTAGGTCATATCTTGGTGGGTTCCTATTAATTTGATTAAGGATGATTTTTGTTAAGCGAAACATATTAAGTTTAGTAGACCTCTGAGGTATCCAACAGATCTGGAGAAAAAAGCAAGTCCATGCTTCCCTCTCACCGCCTGGTGAAGAGTCGAGCTCATTTAAACTTATTATGTTTCTTAATAAATCTATCCTATAAAAATACTTTTAATGCTCAGTGAACATTGATGTTTCAATTATCCCTATGAGTNGCCCTGGATGTTAGAAAGGCTCCAATAGTGTGTAAAAATTGTGAGGAATTCTTCGAGAGATTGTAAGAGTGGAGGGAAAGTGAGAGATTTCGTAGAGTGTAACAATTGTGAGGAATTCTTCAAGAGATTGTAAGAGTGGAGGGAAAGTGAGAGATTTCTTCCTCCTTCCACTTCGAAGAAGAATTCTGTGTGCTGTAAAGAAAGAAAGAGATTCAGAGGAACTTCGAGGAGGCTTTGAAGAGGAATTTTGTGTGCTGTAAAGAAAGAAAGAGATTTAGATGAACTTCTAGGAGTTTTCTTGGGGAGAAATTAGAGATAAGTTATTTACTTGTTATAGTTTTTATGACTTTGATTTTATATATGAATTTCGAGTTTTATTGTGTTTTCCCAATGAGATCTGAATATTTTTCTCTGTCTTTCTCCTAGTCTCGAGATTTGTGAAATGGTGATTTGAGTTGGTGAAGCCATAAAAATATTTAAGAAATTGCGATGATCTTTTTAGTTCGATCTTAATTTACTTTCAATATGGTCAATTGATTTGTTAAAATATATTGAGTTTTACAACTAAAGTGAATATTACATCCAAGATTCAGGGAGGTCAAAGCCCTTGGAAAGTTGGGTGCAAATAAATATGGAAAAAAAATTATCGAGCGTAGAATTGGAGATTTTAGAGTGACAGACTAAAATCCCCAATTTGGTGCAAATAAATAGGGAAATAAAAATTATCGAGCGTAGAATTGGAGATTTTAGAGTGGAAAGGTATGTTGAGTTTACAACTAAATTTACAACTAAAGTGAAGATTACATCCAAGATTTAATAAATAGGGAAATAATATTATCGGGCGTAGAATTGGAGATTTTAGTGTGACAGACTAAAATCCCCAATTCGGTCCTATCATTTGGGTGCTAAAGTATAGATGTTAGCCCTTAAGCGAGGGGAACGTGGGAGCTCCGAAGTGAGAGCAGATATCCTCCCAGCCTAGTCGCAGATTCAGTAAACAAGCGTAATATTGGTCAATGTTCTTTATGCCTAGACCAAAGGGTAAAGAATAGGAATGCTCCTATTTTGCACAATAAAATTGAACTAATTCACTTTATCCACTCACTATAATTTCTTGAAAAGGAGAAGGATTTTTTTAATATATTGAATACCACAATTAAACCCTCATTAATATCATTAATATTTAATAGTTATTAAAATTACATATTTATTTCAATTGTCTATTAGTGACAGATAAACAAATTGAACTTCGTTGTTGTGATTAAAGAAATTGCCTATTAGTGACAGATAAGCAAATTGAACTTCGTTGTTGTGATTAAAGTATTGCTTTTCTAAGTCATAGTTTGTAGTTCTAAATCACTCCTTGTGGGATCGATATCTAGAACTCCATTAGAGCCCTATACTACTTGAGCGATACATATACTTGCATTGATAAGTGTGAATTTACAATTATTGTATTTATTACGTTCATATTTATCTTATATTTTTAAGCATATAAAAAGTCATCGGTCAAGTTTTTGGCGTCGTTGCCGGGGATTTAAATCTTCTAGTAGCGCTTTCAAATTTTTGTATTTGTCGGTTTATAACAAAGTCGGTCAGTTCAGAAAAGTTTCCTATAAGGGCAAGCCCCTATAGTTAATTACATCTTAAATGACCAAAGCCACCTAAGAAATTCAATAAAAATTAGGAAATATTATCTTCAATGATTTTAAAATGATCGGACTGTTCAACGAGGTCGGACGAAGAGGTGTGAAAAGGGATTGGTTCAAGTTTGGAACATTTTGTTGTAGAGTTTAAAGGTGGAAGAACTAGGGGATGTCATAGATCCAGAAAAGAACCTTAGTGACTTCCCAGTCTATCCTATGGTTTGGCTTCAATTTTAAGGAGAAGTTATTTAAGTGTTTCATCCTGTAGATTTTATTTGTTAGGGCTTACATTTGTGTGAAACAATCACACAAATAGCCTGGAAGAAGTGAGGATTTAGGTCGTGACGAATGTCAACCTCAAAATCCTAAGGCGAGTTAGGGCTTATACTGTACAGCAGAGCTATACAAAGGTCTAAAGATAGGGTAAGGATTTATGTTGCACTAGGTAGACAACCTCGAGATCCTATGACTTGTTGTTTAATTATAAGAAAGGAATGGTTTAGCTGTGAAAGACAGGTTTTGCTGTTGAAGATGACCTTGCTACCCACTATGCTAGCACCAAGCTCCATGCCATGACGAGTTTGAGTTTTCTAGGGTGTCAAGTTATGATGTCAAATCAGGTGGCCCTATGTTTGAAGTTTTTTAGATTTTATGGGGCATGTTAAAGTTGATTAGAGCGACACTGGTTAGGATCCCAAGGTTCCCTCGTTCCGGTACCACTATTTTCTATTGGATTCACTTAGTCCAAATGAATTTACTAAGCAATCTTAATGAGTTCCATAATTTCATTTAAATCGTGGGAAGCCTCGTTAGCAACCGTAGGTTACTCCCTCATTCCGGCACCACTATTTTCTATTGGATTCACTTAGTCCAAATGAACTTACTAAACCCATCTTAATGAGTTCCATAATTTCATTTAAACCGTGGGAAGTCTCGTTAGCAACCGTAGGTTACTTAATGAATTCCGACCTTGGGAAGCCTCGTTAGCAACCGTAGGTTACCTCCTCCGAGGGGTTCCCGATCTTCCAATAAGGACATTTTAATTTAGCGGAAAACCTCGTTAGCAACCGTAGGTTACCTCCTCCGAGGGTTCCCGATCTTCCAATAGAGAAAAAACCTCGTTAGCAACCGTAGGTTACCTCCTCCGAGGGTTCCCGATTTTCCAATAGAGACGTTTTATCGTTAGCAACCGTAGGTTACCTCCTCCGAGGGTTCCCGATCTTCCAATAGAGACGTTTTAAACTTGTTAGCAACCGTAGGTTACCTCCTCCGAGGGTTCCCAATCTTCCAATAGAGACATTTTACTAAGCAACCGTAGGTTACCTCCTCCGAGGGGTTCCCGATCTTCCGATAGAGACGTTTTAATTAAACGAACTTACTAAACTCAACTTAATGAGTTCCATAGTTTCATTTAGACCGTGGGAAAACTCGTTAAACCGTAGGTTACCTCCTCCGAGGGGTTCCCGATCTTCCAATAGAGACATATTAATTTAGTTAACCGTAGGTTACCTCCTTCGAGGGATTCCCGATCATCCGATAGAGACGTCTTAATTTAGTTATAGTTGTTGTTTTGTGTGATTTTTGTGATTAAATCTTGAGTTGTTTTATATTTTGAATGTTGTGGAGGTGATTTTTATCTTGGTTGATTTTAGTTTTGGTCTTAGTCTTGTGGCTATCCTGATAGTTTTAATTTTCATGCAGGGTGACATCGTTGTTTAGCATGCAGGTTTGTGTTAATATCAAAAGTACAGTATGAAAGTACAAGAAATCCATTGTTGTAAACTATAAAAGCGTACCTGACGAGTCTTCTCGTTCCACCACCAGAAACACAAAATGCATGTTAGGATTTTATATGAAGCAGGAAAGTAAAGTTTTGGTGACCTACCTAAACCCTAGGTCATATCTTGGTGGGTCCCTATTAATTTGATTAAGGATGACTTTTTTTAAGCAAAATATATTAAGTTTAGTAGACCTCTGAGGCATCCAACAGATCTGGAGAAAGAAGCAGGTCCATGCTTCCCTCTCTCCTCCTGGTGAAAAGTCATGAGCTCATTTAAACTTATTATGTTGCTTAATAAATTCATCCTATAAAAATACTTTTAATGCTCAGTAAACATTGAAGTTTCAATTATCCCTATGAGTAAGGTAATTATCACTTGTGATTTAGTTTGTAAATTATGTGGATGAAAACCACTAAAGAGGCAAGTTAGTGTTATCAAAGACATTTAGCCAATTTTAGTTTGGGCTTGTAGTGTTCCAAAGGTGTTTAATTTTAGCTATGTCCACTTTTTCTAATACTTATTTAACTAAATTTGATTTAGCATAGGTCACTACTAAGCCCTTAAGATTTTGGTGGATGTCTTAGTTATTTTGAAAGAGATTAAAATTTTAAGTGATGATCATTCATTTTTAAAACTTTTGAAAATCATTTGAACCTCAAATAGGGGTATTAAATTAGTGAGTTATTAACTTCCAGAGTCATACCCCTAAGTCTGAGGTTATTTAATTTAATGAACTTCCAAATTTTAATAATTTTAAGAAATTACAAATTTATCCTTTAATTCACAAAAGTGAGATTGGTTTCTACCAATCAATCTCCTTGTATTTAACTCATCCAAATAAGTTAATTAGGATCAAAGGTTACCAATTTCCCTTTATGGAATAAAGCCTAGATGTTAATTAAGGCTAAATTTCCAAAATTACACTTTTGCCCCTAAGGCTCTATTAGTTCATAATTTCTCAAATATAATTCAAATGACTTTGAAATTTTTATCTTACCTTACTCATGGGTTAATTAAGACATCAGACGAGAAAATGTGATTTTTCAAAATTTAATTTACATAATTATTTTATGCAAAAGTAGGTTTTTTCAAAGAAAATTTCATAACTTGACCAAGACAAAGCCTAATCCCTTGAAATATTTACTAGAGGTATATTTAGATCAGAGAACCATTTGGACAAAATTTCATGATTTTTTGAGTTTTTTGTGAATTATTAGAATTATTCTAAGTTCTGGAGCATTTATTAATTATAAATTGTTTTAATGCTTGTAAAATTAAGTTTTATATTTTTGAAAAGTCTCCCTAAGTTCAGAGAACCTAGAGAAGAAAATTTTACATTTTTCCAATTTTTCTTTGATTTATTGGAATTATTTTGGTGAAAATCCATTTTTAGCATTTAAAAATTATTTTAAGCTTTAAAATTTGATATCTTCATTTAGAAAGTCAGAAAAAAATATTCTAATTATTCATAAATGCTTAGAAAATAATTTAGAACATGTCCATGAATTTTATTATTTTTGTGATTTTTATCATTTTTTTAATTATTTTAAATATTTAAAAATAGGCTAAAAATGAAATTTTTATTTGAAATACTATTTTATTTTTAGAAAATTCTCCTAACCATAGAGAACTCCAAAAACCAATTTTAATAATTTTTAAAGTTATATTTTGATTATTAAAAATCATTTTGATACCAAAAATGTCATTTACCTTAAAAAATCAATTTGAGTTATTAAATGAGCTCAAAATGTTTTGAAATTATTATGGGGAGTTCTCTAAACTTTGAACCTTAGTGGAGATTAAAAATCAAGTCATTTAGATGTTTTTATTTTCCAAAATTAATTATCTTTTTATTTTAGGGTTGGTGGAAATTAGGTGCATTCTTAATAACTTAACCCATGAAATATTTTCTAAGGGGTTTCTGGTCATAGCAAACCTTCCAAAATTTTCTTAAAATTTTCTAAGCAACATGCTAATTATTATGATTAATTTATGCAAATGATAGACATAAACCTGAAAAATATGGATCTCTATCTAGAGATCTCCTCTGACTTTAGAAAAATTAGAGAATGTTTCCTAAGATAGAGGTAACAACATGCTAAAATTTCAAGTCATGGTGAAATTTCTACATGTATGGAGAATCAAAAGACTTAAAATAGTATTTAATTAATTAAAAATAAAACATGCATCAAATGAAATTCAAATTATTTTTACATTGTTCTTCTCTATTCACTGAGCAAGTGAGTATTTTTATTTTATTTTTGTAATTTTTCTACATCAAGATATGAATTTTTGAAGTTAGGGAGCATTTTCTGAATTATTTAAATCCCTATTTATCTATTTAAAAGCGCAGTTCCATGTCAATCTATGGCTTCTTCGAAGCTCCATGCGGCGCGCTCCTATTTGATGTCGCTATCCACCACAACAGTGACTAGGCCCGCGGTTCGCGTAACGAAGCATTGTCCGACTTGATCTCATCCGTTGATGAGATAAAAGCGCGATCAGATGATTCTCCGTCATCGTCCCCAATGGCCTAGCCTAAGAACCATCCATCTTCAAGGCTTGATATCTCCCTAATTTCTTAACTGAATTGAATGATTTTTTTAAAATGCTCGTCTAAACTAGAGGAACATATTTATACGGTTAAGATGCCATGAAATTAAGCCTAAGCAAATGGAGAATCGAAATTGACTCGGGAAGAGAGGGAGTTCAATACCTTTGCTCTGAGAAGGGAAGCTTTAATCAGAGGTGCTCAACACATTCATTGGATTCCAAGGAGGCTAGGGATTGAGCCTCTTGCTGTGGTGAAAGGTCTATGTATGAATTCGACCAAGCTCGATTTCAGTTGTTGGTCTAGAGCTATGTTAGGGTCTCTGTTGAGAGGAAATTTGATGGGGCTTTTTCTTCTTTCACCGTGGTGAAGGTGTGGGTAAGTTTAATTTGAGTTTGGTGGACTGTGAAGGTGTATTGAGCTCTGTTCTGGTTTTAGGCAGAAGTTTGAGCTCAAAATTGAGCTTCTATAGTGGGAATCAGTGGGGGAAAGTGGTTGGCTTATACTAAGGAGGTCTCAAAGAGTCTTTGTGAGTACTTTGGAGGGCTCTCTCTGAGAAAATTTCTACTTTCCCACAATGGCTGTGGAGGGGAGCTTTTTATAAAAATGTCTTAACGGTGGCTTTCATGGCCAATTAGGGGGTGAAAAGTGATGCTTAGGTGGAGGGCAGAGAGGCTCTAACATTTGATTTGGATGAGGTGGCCTCTAGGTTTGAAATGGGTTTGATTTGGAGGAGGTGGCTCATTATTTTGGTGTTTTCCAGACACTAGGCCAGCCAGCCAGGCCAGGGGAGGTGGCTAGCTGGTCAGGTGAGCCAGGGGAATATGTCACAACAATTAAATGAGTTGAGGTTTAGTTTTGGCATAAAATCCAAGGCTTAAGCAAATATGGAATCAAAATCCCTTGATTTACGGGACCTTTGGTCCATGGATTAGCTTAGGTGGTTTTATGGGGATTATCTTGGTCACTGTCGGCACTATTTTTAGCGTGGGGTTTGCTCGTAAGAAGATGTCGGTCATCGGAATTGAAATCTCGTTGCCCGCTTCGGAAGGACGTTTTGAAAAATTTTAGTTTGAAAAAGATGAAGTCAAACTGACCTCATAATTTTCATAGTTTAGATGAAAGAGCGCTTTACCTCAAATCNCGACATTTAGCCACTTTTAATTTGGGCTTGTAGTGTTATAAAGGTGTTTAATTTTAGCTATGTCCACTTTTTCTAATCCTTATTTAACCAAATTTGATTTAGCTTAGGTCACTACTATGCCCTTAAGATTTTTGTGGATATCTTAGTTATTCTTAAAGTTTTAAATGATGATGATTCATTTTTAAAACCTTTGAAAATCATTTGAACCTCAAATAGGGGTATTAAATTAGTGAGTTATTAACTTCCAGAGTCATACCCCTAAGTCTAAGGTTATTTAATTTAATGAACTTCCAAATTTTAATAATTTTAAGAAATTACAAATTTATCCTTTAATTAACAAAAGTGAGATTGGTTTCTACCAATTAATCTCCTTGTGTTTCAAACATCCAAATAAGTTAATTAGGATCAAATCTTACCCATTTTCCTTTCTGGAATCAAGCTTAAATATTTATTAAGGCTAAATTTCCAAAATTACACTTTTGCCCCTAAGCTCTATCACTTCATAATTTATCAAATTTAGTTCAAATGACTTTACAATTTTTATAATACCTTACTCATGGATCAATTAAGACATCATAGGAGAAAAGATGATTTTTCACAATTTAGTTTAATTTACATAATTTTGCAAAAGTAGGATTTTTCAAAGAAAATTTCATAACTTGACCAAGACAAAGCCTAATCCCTTGAAAATTTTAATAGAGCTAGATGTAGATCAGAGAACCATTTGGACCAAATTTCATGATTTATTCATGTTTTCATGAAAAACTAGAATTATTTTGAATTATGAAGAATTTATTAATTATAAAATATTTTATGTGTGGAAAATTAAGTTTTATATTTTTGAAAAGTCTCCCTGAGTTCAAAGAACCTATAGAAGTAAATTTTACATTTTTCTCTTTTTTCTTTGATTTATTTTAATTATTTTGGTGAACATCCTTTTTTAGCCTTGAAAAATTATTTTTAGCTTCAAAACTCAATATCTTTACTTAGAAAATCAGGAAAAATATTCTAATTATTGCTAAGTGCTTAGAAAAAAATTTAGAACATTTTCATGAATTTTATTATTTTTGTGATTTTTATCAATTTTTTAATTATTTTAAATATTTAAACATAGGCTAAAAATGAAGTTTTTATTTTAAAGACCATTTTACTTTTAGAAAATTCTCCTGATCGTAGAGAACTTCAAAAACTAGTTTTCATAATTTTTTGAGTTATATTTTTATTATTAAAAATCATTTTGGTACAAAAATGTTATTTAACTTGAAAAATCAATTTGAGTTATTAAATGAGCTCCAAATATTTTGAAATTTTTATGGGGAGTTCACTGAACTTTAAACCTTAATGGAGATTAAAAAATAAGTCATTTAAAAGTTTGTATTTTCCAAAATTAATTACCTTTGCATTTTAGGGTTGGTGGAAATTAGGTGCATTCTTAATGATTATTTTTCAAAATTAATGATTAATGATTAAGGAAATTAGGTGCATTCAAAATTATTTTTCCAAGTGGTTCTCTGTTCATAGCAAACCTTCCAAAATTTTCTTGAAATTTTCTAAGCAACATACTAATTATTATGATTAATTTATGCAAATAAAAGACATAAACTTAAAAAATATGGATATTTGTCTAGAGATCTCCTCTGACTTTGGAAAAATCAGAGAATATTCCTTAAGACAGGGACATCAACATGCTAAAATTTCAAGTCATGGTGAAATGTCTACATGCATAGAGAATCAAAAGACACAAAACATTATTTAATTAACTTAAAATAAACATGCATCAAATGGATTTCAAATTATTTCCACATTGTTTTCCTTTGTTCACCAAGCAAGAAGGTATTTTTAATTTTTTTTTTGTGATTTTTCTATATCAAGATATGAATTTTTTAAGTTAGGGAGCATTTTTTGAATTATTTAAATCCGTATTTATCTATTTAAATGCGCGACTCCATGTCAACCTACGACGGATCCGAAGCTCTACGCGACGCGCTCCTATTTGATACCGCTATCCACCTTAGCGGTACCTATGCCTACAGTTTGCATAAGAAAGCACTGTTCGGCTTGATCTCATCTGTTGATGAGATAAACACGCGATCAGACGGCTCTCCGTCATCGTCCCCAATGGCCTAGCCCGAGAACCGTCCATCTTGAAGGCTTGATATCTCCCTCATTTCTCAACCAAATTGAATGAAGTTTTTTTAAACTGCTCGTCTAGACTAGAGGAACATATCTATATGGTTAAGATGCTATGAAATTAAGCCTAAGTAAATGAAGAATCAAAATAGGCTCGCGAAGAGAGGGAGCTCAATACCTTTGCTCTGAGAAGGGAAGCTTCAATCAGAGGTGCTCGACACATTCATTGGAGTCCAAGTAGGCTAGGGATTGAGCCTCTTGCTATGATGAAAGGTCTAGGTATGAACTCGACCAAGCTCGATTTTAGGTGTTGGTCTAGAGCTATGCTAGGGTCCTTGTGGAGGGGGACTTTGATGGGGCTTCTTCTTCTTTCACTGTGGTGAAGGTGTGGATAAGTTTAATTTAAGTTTGGTGGGCTGTGAAGATTTATTGAGCTCGATCCTAGTTTTAGACCGAAGTTTGAGCTCAAAATTGAGCTTCCACAGTGGGAATCAGTAGGAGAAAGTGGTTGGCTTGTGTTGAGGAGGTCTCAAAAAGTCTCTATGAGAAATTTGGAGCGCTATCTTTGAGAAACTTTCAACTCTCCCTCCATGGCCATAGAGGGGAGCTTTTTATAAAAATGGCTTAAGGGCGGCTATCATGGCCAATTAGGGGGTGAAAAGTGAAGGTGGAGGGCTGAGAGACTCTAACATTTGATTTGGATGATGTGGCATCTAGGTTTGAAATGGGTTTGATTTGGAGAGTTGGCTCATGGTTTTGGTGTTTTCCAACAACTAGGCCAGCCGACCAGGCCAGGGGAGGTGGCTAGGTGGTGAGGTGTGCCAGGGGAATATGTCACAACAATTAAATGAGTTGAGGTTCAGTTTTGGAAAAAAAATCCAAAGCTTAAAAAAATATGGAATCAAAATCCCTTGATATAGGGACCTTTGGCCCATGTCTTAGCTTAGGTGGTTTTATGGGGTTTAGCTTGGTCAGTAGGGTCCAACTAATGGCTGCGGAATCAATAATTTTGTGGCTTTGGGTGGGGTTAGGCTAATTTTAGTGCATGGGTCCAATGTTGGTTCAAATGACCAAAACATGGGTTCGGACTTGGCTAGCCATGTAAATTGAACCAATTTATTGATGAATTTGATGTAAGTGGTTGTAATGAACAATTCTGGTGAACAATTGAAAGGATTTTGAGTTCAATTGGGGGGTCAATTTAGAGGATTTTTGAAATTTGGTCAATTTGAGCATGTTGGGCTAGACTTGGGTCTAGATTGGACTAGCCTTGGGCTAAGTCCAAATTTATTGTTGATAATGGTCAATAAGAATGCCATGAAGAGTTTGCGACATGAATTGGTTGCCAATTTTGTGGTTAGGGCAATCAATTTGGTGAAATTTGGAGGCATAACCAATTTAGGGCAAAATTTGGGGCTTTTGGAATTAGGTTGAAATTGGGCTCAAATTATGGGTTAGATTTGGTTTTAATTGATCATATGAAAGATGAATTTGAGTTTAGAGTTGAAATTGTGGGAATTTTGGGCCAAATTGATGGACATTTAAGGTGAATTTGGGGAAATTGGCCTTTAAAGGCAATGTGGGGGCTTTGGTCAAAGATGGTCAAATTGACCAAATTGGGTTATGCGGTAGTTGGGAAAAGTGAAATTGGAAATATTTAGAGGATTTTGGGTATTTTTAGGAATTTTTGGAATTTTGAGCCAAGGACGGGCATTTTGGTAGTTTGACGATTTTTGGTGATTTTAGGTAATTTGGGTGTTTTCATAAGGTTTGAAGTGATTTTTGAAAAAAAATTGGGTATTTTGGGTAAATTTGGGAATTTTGGCCAAATTTTGGGTTTCAAGGGTAATTGGGTAATTTGGGGGTTTTGTGGCAAAAGGCTAAGTTGGGCATTTTTAGTAAAGTTGGCAGGGCTAACCACCATAAATAAGCCATGGACCAACGGAAACCCCATCTGGGTCCTTTATGTAGTGGTCTTAGCTAAAACCCTAGCCTAGGGTCAGTGGGTTTAGGGGACCATCTACATGAGTATCCCAAAAGATCAAGGGATGAAGGTTAAGGAATTTTGGGTTTTATTTGTGAGTGGTCATGAGTGAGGTGATTGCTGGTGAGTGCCTTAGCTTTAGACCAACCGCCAGGTTCAACCCTAAGGTCCAACAGTCTATGGGAACTCTCCTTGATCTCCCTCATAGTGACCCCACCTACTAAGTACTAGAGGTTAGGACCTATATGTAGAGCTTCAAGTTGAGTAAAGAGGAGTTTAGAATTTCTAATGGTAAGGGTTCAATTTCTAGTTTTCTAGGAATAGTCAATAGGAAGTCCTATGGCTAGACCTTAAACTACTAAAGAGGAAAACTAAACCTCAATCAAAAGTGAGGTCAACAAATCAATGTGTTTTCCCATTAATGAAGATAAAGTTTACATTACCTTCCAACCATCTTTTGAAGATTTGACAAAAATCATTTGAGAAGCCCCTAGCTGCAAGGGATTCCAGCACAAAATCCAATTGAATTGTGTCATATGCTTTCTTTAAGTCAAATTTGTATATAAGATTGCCTCCCTTGCATGTTTTATCAATATTATTCAATAATTACTGGGCTAACAACACATTGTCCCCAATGTATCTACCCTTTACAAATGCTGCCTAGTTAGGACTGATCAAGTGAGTATGATGAAGTTGTAGTCTCTTAACAAGGATTTTGCTAATGATTTTGCTGACCACATAGGTAAAGCTATTTAGTCTGAATTGATTTCGCTTGTCCCTGGTTGTGGATTTAGAAATAAGGACTATAGTTGCTACAGTGAAATAGTTAGGTAGATTAACACACTGGAAGAATCTTTTTCTGGCCAGAATCACATCTTATTTAATGATACCCTAGGCTTTTTTATAATAATCTAAAGTGAATCCATCTGGTCCAGCTGTCCTCCCACTATCTAAGGTAGTGAGGGTTCCATAATTCCTCCTAAGTAGGGACTGTTGCAAGATTGAGAGATTTAGTATAAGAATGGAAAAGAAGAATGATGGATCAATGTTGACTCTTGGTGAGGTGGTGATTTGCAATAACTTTTGATAATAGTCTACAACTTTTTTTAGCAATTTTAGTGGAATATCTAATCCATCTCCCATTAACATGCTTAATAGAATGGATTGTATTGAATTTGCACCTATACTTCATACAATCATGATATTATTTGGTGTTTCTGTCCTCATCCACAAAATGACTGATAGAGGCTTTCTGTTTCAGAAAAGCTTCTTGCCAAGACACAGCAGTGAGAAGGTTTTCATTGGCTTTAAGAAGAGAATGTTCATCAGCCTCCCCATTAACAACATCAATTTCTAAGGACACTAACTCCTTTTTAGCCTTTTCAACCCTTGTGAGAATATTACAAAAGGTGCTCCAATTCCAGTTAGTAAGTAACTTGCCAACTTTTTTTTGAAAAGCCACAACTTAATTGAAGGGTTTGGTTATCAATATCTTTCCAATGATATGAGCCAATGTTAATGAAATATTGATGAGAAGACCACATATTTAGATATTGGAAAGGAGTTGGTCCCTTGTTTGTAGAAGCAGTAATAGTGATGAGAAATGGTCTATGATTAGATCCTATAAGTTTGAGATGAGTGACAGTGATGTGGAGAAATTTTTGAAGCCAACAATCATTAACTAGGAATCTGTCAAGTCGTTCCCAAAGCTTCCCCCTTCTCGAAGTTAAAGAAGGCCAGATGAAGCTCAGATCAAACAGACTAGTAGCTTGAATATTTTCATTGAAAGCAGTGTTGCTGGATAAGATTGGGGGTCTAAGTCCTTGCTTTTCTGTAAGGGATGCAATGCAATTAAAATCTTCCCCAACCAACCATATTTGGTCCACATTTTGACTAATAACAGAAAGCTCCGCACAAAGTTCCAATCTGACACTTTTGGTACAACCTGCATACATAATGGTGACACATACAGAATGACCAGCCAATGTAAATGAGAAGTGAATGAATTTGAGATAATTAATTAAAATGGCACAAGAGAGCTCTTCTTTACAGAAAAGCCAAATTTTGTTATTAGAATTATGAATCAAACTAAAGCCAGGAAAAAAACTTTTATAAGCTTTTGTGGATTATGATGGGCCGAAGGTTCCAAAATAGCCAAGCACCACAATTTATGTTTTCCGTTTTAGTGTTGTAGCATTTTTAAGGAGTGGGGTTGGGCAATCCCCCTTATATTCTAACATAAGATGTTAATCATGATGAGAAGTCTTTGCTCTCTCCCTGGTGAGTCTAGTGAGAGACTCCCTTCTAGTAAAAATGAGCTACATGCTTCCACAATATAAGTGCCTTCATGGGACTTGATGCACCCCTAGTGTGTGCTATTTTTCTACGTATTTTATGTCAATTTAAATCCTTGGTATAGTGCCAAAAACTTGAACTGTCCCGAAAATTAAGCAGTAATTTAGTTTTAAAAAATATGGCAAAAAACTTGACCCAATTTATATTAAGTATTTAATTTCCAAAATAGAAATTTTATAAAAATATATAAAATATTTCACACTATAGGAGTTCTATGTAAGTGCACGTATCACTTTAAATAATATAAGGCTTTCTTTAAAAACCCCAATATTGATCCAATAGAGAAGCGCAATAAGAAATCTCTTAGGCTAATTCTAGTCTACTACTATCAAGTTTTAGTTTGGAAGATAGAAATTTTTATGATAATAACTTAAATCACAATATTCAAACTATTAAAATTAAAGAAAGAAAGACAAGTTAAAATTAGTTTAATGAAGGCCTACAGAAATGTAACAAAAAGAACAAAGTTGACTAAACTAATTTCTAAACTTTAAAGTTAAATTTACTAAGACTAAACAAAGTTTTGTGATGAAGAGTTTAACTTTAAGAAAGCATCCTTCCCCTTTACAATGAGTATATGGATTGTGAAAAAATTAAAATCATTTGAATATACCAGTTGAGCTGCTAAAACACATAGATTCTTCACTGGTACTATACCAAATCAGACGTTGCATAATTTGGTGACCGGGGACACCCTTGATGTTCCTTATGTGCGTACTTAGTTTTTTGGTTGCTTGATTTCTTTTTAGTCATCACTTGATTTTGCTATGTTGGTCATGTTGGTTTCTACTTTGTTACATGCTTCCTCGTTTTTAATGCCTCATTTATTCTACATGCTACTTTGCTTAACGTTTTCTATACTTTCTCTTTGTATGGTTGATATCCAACTTTTACGGTGCATGGTGGAGGGGACTACTTTATTACTTTTGGGTAGAGGGGGGCCTTTTGATGGCATCTTTAGGATTGCTTTTGTGAAGCTTCTTCACGCTCACACTATTCTCTCACATGTTGGCTCTAACGCTCACCGTGACGAGTTGAGGAGTTTATGGATCGAGCTGCTTCAGTTTGGAGGCACTCATTATGCTACTCAAGGTTTGACGTTTGATTTTGGTGAAGCCATATAATTAATCTTCTCGCCTATATTGTGGGAAGTGAAGGGATCTAATTTAATTCTACTATTTGCAACACTTTGACGTTGGGGATGCACCTTATGTTCTGGACTTATATATGATATTTTGTGCCAAATAAGAGCAATCATATTCTTTACCCTCTTCCGAGTGCATAAAGAACATTGATTA
Organism: Phalaenopsis hybrid cultivar; assembly: GCA_002079205.1. NCBI lineage: Eukaryota > Viridiplantae > Streptophyta > Magnoliopsida > Asparagales > Orchidaceae > Phalaenopsis > Phalaenopsis hybrid cultivar. The sequence goes on from JXCR01142126.1 coordinate 167,611, forward strand.
ATCCAGAGTTTGGTCCCTAATTTTGTGGTTAGGCTGGGAGGATGATGGCTGCCACTCTAGAGCTCCCACTAATCTCTCACCTGAGGGCTAACAATCTCGCATCAGTTTTTAGTCAACTGGACCAAATTAGGGATTTTGATCTATCACCTTAAAATCTTCAATTCTGCATCCAACAAAGTGTATTTCCCTATTTATTTGCACCCAACTCCATGGATGAAATACTCTCCCATGAAATTAAATTTGGTTCTCCCCATGTTGTAGAAATCATAACCCTTTGAGAACATATGTTTCTCAACATATTTTAACATTTCAATTGGTCAAATCAAAAAGCAAATGAAGATCTGGGTTCAAATCATCACAAATTATTGACATTTGAAACCGTATAAAATAAAATCAATTCTTCACAAAACCATATCTCAAAGTAGGGGGAAGGATAAAGAGGATTAATCAGAATTCATGAAAAGGATACGACAAAATGCAAATTTCATTAATAAAAATAAGTTTACAAAATAAAAGAAATAAAAGACAACTAATCTCACAATCCTTCCCAAGCAAATCTTAGAAGTTCTCTTCAAGCCTTTCTCTCCTTACAAGCACTCTCAATTCTCTCCTAGAAATGCAATGAAGAAGAAATCTATCACCTTCCCTCTCCTCTTACAATCCTTGAAGAAAATCTCCAATCCCTTAATTTTCTCTCTCTCTCCCTTTCCATCTTCTCACTCTCACGCCGCTCACTACACACACACCACAGTCATGCCCCCAAAACTCCTCCTCAAGCCCTAGACTTCCCCTCTTTTATAAAATACTACCTCCCTCCAAAAGAATTCAAAATTCCCTCCAAAAATATATTCAAAAGTCAACTCTTTTGAATTTAAAAGACATGTTCATTGATCCAAGATACATATCCCTTCATAAAAGAACCTTCCAAAGTGTCTAGATGTATTAAATCACTCCAAGGGGTCCCTTTGAAAATTCACCCAAAATTCATCTCAAACTGCCTTAATCCGTAAAAATTCATCTCTGGCGCATCATGTGCTAGTTCTATGGATTTTGGTGCATCATGCACCGGTTTAGCGCATCATGCACCACTCTGCATCAGCTTCACCATTTTGTTTTGTTTGGCTCCGTTTTGCTCGGTTTTAGTTGTGTTTTGCTCCTAACAGATATACCTACAAAATAAGCATGAAAATAACCTTTCTTTAAAGTGTAATTTAATTCAAAAATATTTGAGAAACATAAATTAGATTAAGCATAGAAATCCAACAAAATGTGCCAAGTCAGAATTTTCTTTCTTGCTCATTTTTATTCCAAATTGCACCATTTTTGCTTCATTTTCTCTAAAAGTTCATTTCTTGTACCTGAAACCAAAAATATATAAAATGTCTTCCTTTAAATTGTAATATCATTAAAAATCATTAAAATTGAGCATAAAATATATATGAAAATGTAGGTAATTTTTAGGCGTATTAAAATCCCTCAAACTTAAACGTTACTTGTCCTCAAGTGACGCTTTTAGCACATAAAAATATGACTTATGATAGAGATTAACTTATAAACTTCTATACTTTATCTTAATAAATAAAATAGTAAAATTTAAGAAAAATATTTAATAACTTTGATTCCAACTCTAAGTTAAAGAGCACTTAGTATTCAAATTTAAGATTTCTTGGTATTCAAATTTAAGATTTCTGAATCTTTATTCATTTAAAGAAGAATTGCAATTTTTCATATCAAGGATACTTAGAACATTCATATCAAAAAGAACTATATAAAAAATTTACTAGTAAGGGTGCTAATATTCAATTTCAAGTTTAGAAAATGTAATAAAGTCTTTTCCTTAAGTTGATTCAAGTGAAGCTAATTTTTTATTAGGCATCTCCTCAAGCTTCTCCTCACATTCCTTTTTTCTTTTTTTTTTCTTTTTTTTCTTTTCTTCTTCTTTTTTTTCTTCTTTTTTTTCTTTTAGAATCTTTTCTTTTTCTTTTTCAAGTTAGAATTACTATATCTGGATAGCCTTTAATAATTTTGAACTCCATTATTCCCTTCTTAAAGTCAAAACTCCTTACCTTTCTTCACTTTATAAATTCATATTAGTTTATGATTTTTCATAAATCTTCATTATTTTCTTCTTACATGATTCTGTAAAATTCTTAATACTTCAAAAAATATAATTTCCTTTACTTTAAATAGAAAAACATAGTTTTGTCCTTTCATGCCAAATATCTTTAACTTTAGAATTGACCTTCATTATTAAAAACTTTTACCTAAATTTACCATAAATATTTATACACATAAATATAGTCATTTAAAGTTAAGCTCTAATATTCAATGTCATGTTAAATTAATTTTAAAAATATAGTTAATTGAGGACAAATAAATATAGCTTTCTTTTTTTTAAAGAAAATTTTCTTTCCCCCAAACTTGAATTTTTAAATATTTTACACTTAATTCCATAAAATGTATCATGAAGAAAAAGTAAAAGTTGAATCTAATAACTATTACAACATTCTATCAAATTCATATGCGTAAATAATCAGGATAGAATGAATGCAGGATAAAGTAAATCAAGCCTAAAACATGCTTGCAATAACATTAAACTATAAGGAAGTATACTACTTTAAAATTTATTTTTCTTCCTACCCACAAACTTGATTTTAAACATGTATAACATTCAATGTAGAAAATAAAATTAGAAAAAAAAAATGGTTCAAAAATTCTATCTATCACAAACATTTAAAAGTATTCATAAGGACAAAACAATGTGCAATAGAATGTAAATCTAAACAAAACATGCTCAATAAAATGGAAAGAAAGATCTAACGAGTAGAATAGTTATCAGCTTAGGAATATATATATTTATGTGTTCTCCAAATCTTTAAATTATTATAACATAAACACACATGATGAATGAGGTCAATTCTTCCTTTAACTCATTGCATCACACTAAATTACTTCCAATTTCTAACAGAATCACTACACAGATTTATTGGATACTTATAAATGATTTTATAGATTCTAATCCCAAAGATAAGATTATCCCTGATATATTGGTTCTCGAGCACCAACCCCAAACATCACGAAATATCAATAATTAAGCACCTCTAGCAGTTATAAGGATAGTGTAAATTCATCCATAGGTTACTCATCAAATAGGTTAGCTAATTTTATCAAATGAAAATAAAGTCAGAGAAAAGAAGTAGCAAAATTAAGATGGAATTGTCACTGTTAAAGTTCATGATGTCTCTTGTAAAACTAAAGTCTGGGTGAGACCCAAATCATAGTGGACTCATCAATCCAACTACTACAAGAGAATATATAAGTCTAGGCATAATAAAAAGTTAAGCAATCACCTCCCTCATGACACACAAAAATCAAATCAAACTATTAACAATCCAAACATCTACCAATCATCAATCCAACCGATCAATCCACACTTAAGCAAACACAATAAAACATTAACAATCATAACTCTCAACCACACTTAAATCAAACCACACTCATAACTATGGGTTTCCTCCCATAAAGTGCTTTGTTTAACGTCATCAGCCTGACAAATGATCCCATCTGTATCAAAATTCCATTTAAGTAAACCTTAATTAATCACCTAATCTTTTCCAGATCAAAGGATTTCTATAAAGTCTTCAAATTTATTTTTTTTTCAGCTCTTCCTTTTCAGATTGATTCATATCCTTGTTCCTCAAATTTCTTTCTAGATTCAATATTATTCTGGTGATTTTCTCTTATTTCATATTATTATCATCTTTAAATTTTATAAGAAATGGATCTTTATATGATACTTCAAACAAGGGAAATGGTGCAAACATGGCTAAGCACTGCATTCTGGCAGTTCATTATCAGAAAATCTCAATCACTTTCTGAAGAATGAGCAAAGAGAAGAGGTCGTTCATATTTGTGACAAATTCAGACCTAGAGACCTTGCATCCTCTTGAGTTATAAAATACATAGAGATAGCACACCTTTAATGCACACCTATATAAAATTTTATTTCTGTTGGTGGCTTAAAAGGTGATGTTATTACCTATGTAGTTTACTAGGCATACATTGATAGAATGGTGGAAATTTTGAGAAATGATACAAAAATTTAGAGGATATCCACTTGAAGTTACAACGTCTCAGTATGATTTTCAGAAGATTGATGTCAGAAACCATTTTGGTGTATTTAAATATATATGGAATCACATTATGTACTTCTTTCAACAATTAAATGGAAATGAACATGGCACATTTGCCTTTAGTTTCTATGCAATTGACTATGAATGCAACTAAATTGAGCTTGACTTGATTTAAGGAATGTTGAACAAAGAACGATAAAAATATAATGACAAAAAATAACAAAAGGAGTTCAAAAGATAATAGGAAAATAAAAAAATAAACAAGAAATAAATTGAAAATATGAAAACACCCAATAAATTGAAAACTTAAAAGGAAATGTAAGAAAAAAAAATCTCTCGAATTCTGAACTCTCACAAAATCTCATAAACTTTCCATAATCTCTACAAATCTAAATCTTCCACAATTCAATTCCTTACAAACTTTAACAAATTTTTCACTGAATCTCCAAATTTTTTTCTGATTTGTAAAATAAGGTGACAATTCCTTCTCGACAAAACTCTTATTTTGAGGTCAGTACCTAGATTTTAATCTCCATTCTGGGATTGGTACTCAAATTCCAATTCCCATCTCAGGATCAGTACCCAATTTTTTATTCTCTCTTTTTGGAGTTCAGTGCCCAAATTCTGATTCTCATTCTAAGATTGGTACTCAAATTCTAATTCTCATCTCAGAAACAGTACCTAAATTTTGATTCTCCCCTTTTCTAAGGTCGGTACCAAAATTTTAATTCTCATTCTTGGATTGGTACTCAAGTTCCAGTTCTTATCTTGAGATCAATGCCCAAATTTTGATTCCCTCCTTTTTTTAGGTTTGTACTCAAACTCCAATTCTTATTATGGGATTGGTACCCAAATTCCCAATCTCATTCTGGGGTCACTACCCAAATTCTGATTCCCACCTTTCTGAGACAGGCATAAGACAACCTTAAATGGAGTAAGACATCCTATTCTCATCTCTTCAAGGTTGATGTAAGCTCACCTTAACGGAGTAAGGCTTCTAATTCTCATCCTTCCAGGGTTAGTACCAAAATTTCAATTCTCATCTTGGGATCAATACCAAAATTATGATTCCCTCCTTTTTTCAAGCTTGGTACCCAAATTTTGATTCTCATTCTAGGATTGGTACTCAAATTCCAATTCTCATTTCAAGGTCAGTACCCAAATTATGATTCCCACCATTCCAAGATAGGTATAAGTCCACCTTAAATGGAGTAAGACATCCTATTCTCATCTCTTTAGATCAGTATAAGACCACCTTAAATGGAGTAAGGCTTCTGATTCTCATCTCTCTAGGGTTGGTACCCAAATTCTAATTCCAATCTTGGAGTCATAACCTAAATTTTGATTCTCATCTCCTCGAGATAGGTATAAGACCACCTTAAATGGAGTAAGGCATCCAAATCTCATCTGTGCACTTTGAGATAGGTGTGAGACCCCCTTAAATAAAGTAAGCATTATATTCTCATCTTAGTACCACTCATCACCCCCTTAGGTTGGGTGTAAGTCCCCGTGCTTTCCTTCCCAATGTGAGTTGTACTTTTGCTACCTCTTGGGTTGGATGTGAGTCCCTGTGCTTTCCTTCCTAATGTAGTACTTATTTTCCTTGATTGGTTTTTCGAGTTGGATGTGATTCCCTCTGCTTTCCACCTCGATCCGGTCTCTTTACTTTTTCTTGATTCTCAAAATCTCCTCAAAATTGGAATCGAAACAAAAATTTCAAATAAAATCAAATCCAAACCAAAGAAACAAATGAAATAAATCAATTCTTCATTGTGACCGTCAGTTCTCCTAATGGTTGTCTTCATAAATTCATAAAACAAACCTTTGTGATGGTGAACAAACACAAAATCGTGGCACAAATTTTAGATCTACCTTTAGAATTTGCCAATTTAAAGGTTCACTCGCTAACTCCCAACAAGAGTTCGGGACTCTTCGGTCTTGATCGAAGGTCCACCTGATACTCCTAGCGGAAACCTACTTCACTCTTTCTACATGTCGTTCTAAGTGTGTTGGCTTGGAGTGTTTGCATTGGTTTTGTTGATCTCTTTGTTTAATGCCAATATGCTTGGTGTGCTTAGTTAGCACACAACACCTATTGAGGGTCCATATGTTGACCTCAATTTTAGTAAGGTCTTTTCTTCCTCTTAGTGCTTAGGATATATCCATAAGAATTTCCTTTTGACTATCCTAGAAAGCTAGAGATGGAGCCCACCAACATAGAATTCAAACCATCTCCTAGCTCTCTTTTAAATCCTACATGGATGGTCATAAACCTCTAGCACTTGGAAAGTTGAGACCAACATGTCAGGATTCAAGGATGAGTCCCCATAGGATTGTTGAACTTAGAACAACCCTAGGTGGCTAGGGCTTGGTCTTTCACATACTCAAGAACATCACAATTCCTTACTTATCCTTAAACCTTAAGATCTAGTCTCATTGAACCTTTTTCCCCTTTGCTCTTTTAGAAACTCAAATGGTTGGGTTGGCTAGGACAAACTTGTGAAGGTTCATGAAGGAGTTGACATTTGGCAAGGCTTGGTTCCAAAGTGGTTAAGTGTGGTATAGAACCATGACTAAATACCCTTAAACTCTAAACCCACCTAAAATACTCAATTTTGCCAAAATTTACCAAAATTCTTGTGGAACCCTAAATTTTCAAAAGAGACTCAAATCATCAAATTCTCTCTAAAAATCATGACAACCCATTTCAAACTACCCAAATTGATTAAAACAACACGATTTCCCCAAAATTCTTAAAGTGCCCCTAAAATTGCAAAAAATTACCAAAAAACCCTTCATATTCCAAAACTTCCCAAATAATTCCAAACCTCCCCTAAACCAATCCCAACCACCCATGGGCCCAATTTTGCCTAATTGACCAATATTGACTAAAATCCCAATTTTGCCCCTAAATTCCTCTAAAATCTCCAAAATTCCTAAAATCAAAATTCACTCTAAATGTCTCCAAAATCAATTTGAATCACCCATTGTATTCAATTATGGCCAAATCTACCAAAAATTACTTAAATTTTCCAAATTGCCCCTAAAGGACCCCCAATTTGCACCCAATTAATCAAATTGACCCCCGATTTTCATTCAATTCACTCCAAACCTACCCAATTTCAAAGTTCAAACTCAATTTCAATCAAAACCAAGCCCAATTTCATTAGCATATGGCTAATTTCCATTTAAACCTTTCATGCACACTTTAAAAGCCCATACCCATATGCATTTTCAAAAGCCCATGAAATTGATTTAAAAGGCCCAAATTGAGCCCACATGACATAAATCTCTTCCTCATCATCCCATTTTTATTAAAATGTTCATCATAGGCATCATAACAATCATACCATGCATGCACATGATCTTTTATCCAAATTGAGCATGATGCATCTTCTCCTCAAAAATTTCATAAAAATAAGTTTCCTTTCGAATAAAAGTTTCCCATGGTATCATACATGGAATGACATGCCCCTGGAGCCCTCCATAGACATCATAAAGTTAAAATTACAAAAATTGGCAAATGGAGGTGACCACTCCCTTTTCCCTCTCCACTAGGATTTACCTTTTTCATGAAATATTTAAACCTTGGTTTCATGCCTAAGCAAGCCATTTGACCTCACCCAAACCATCCTTGGGCTCAGTTCAAATTACCTAACCACTTTGGGACCATACCTAAGAACTTGATCAAGGGTTAAACCCAAACCTAGCAATCTTATCCAAACCTCACTTTCCCTTTGGAACAAAGCCTTAGAGCCACCTTGAAACCAAATTGGATGACCACTCGGTCCCCCTGACTTCCCTGAGCAAAGAGGTGACATGAATCCACCTCAACCACCCAAAAATGTTATGCCCCAGAGGTCCCAAATGGTTCAAATTGGCCATCACAACCTTTCTTCCCTCCACCTAAGTGGCTGCCTTGCCACCATGGCATGCCTTGTTGGCCACCAGAGCCGCTTCTCTAAATAGAGGACCTCCCATGACAAAAGAGAGAAGAGTGATCAAACTCTAACAAAACTCTGCCAAATTTTCACCAGACTCCTTAGCAACTCTGAGAAGACAATCCCCACCATTTTTCTGCATTAAATCTCACTGATTAGCCTCAATTTTAAATTCAAAAATCAAGACTTTTCATGAACATCCCTCCAACTCAATCAATTCCCTAAATTAACTCTCTCTTAAGTTTCACTAGAGTAAGAGAGGAAGTTCCCCACTAAAATCCCCATCATTTGAGCACTCTGTCTTAGAGCTAGATTAAGAGTGTGCCACCCTTTGATCGAATTCCTACCTTGACATTATGCCAGAGGAAGATGACATTTTGAGGAGGTTGTTGGACTTCACTGAAGCTTCTGCAAATAACCAATCAAGGCCTTATCTCTTGGACAAAGGAATAAATCACTAACCCTAATTTTTTGCTTGGTTTCACCAATTGTGAAGAGATATTTGATTTCATGAGCTTGTAACTATATAGATGTGTTTGTCTCGACTAGATTATGGTGTAGGAACAAACCTTGCACGATTTAATTGAGAATTAAGGGAGAAATTAAGTTTAGAAAATGAACGGTTTATGGGTTACGTCATTTGATGATGATGACTAGGAGCCGTTCGATCATGCGTGTATCAGATGGATGGATCAGATCATATCGGATAGATGGAATAGAACATAAAGCCCGGACACGTGACAACTGACTCATAAGGTGGAATCCAATAGTGCGACGACTCGTGGGGCTTCGATGAGTCTCAGGTTGCACTAGCGCCAATGTTGGTAAATAGAAAAATTTATCTTTTTTTTTTTTAATTAATTTAGAAAACTTCAAAAATTCATAACTTGGTATAGAAAAATCATAAAAATAAATTAAAAATACCTTTGTTCTTAGTGAATAGAGGAGAATCATGTGGACCAAAGATCAAAACTATTTAACTTATGTTTATTTTTAAATTAATTAAATACCTTAAACTTTCATTAAATCATAATTAATTAAATATTAATCACCATAAAATGAAATTTTGCGGGTTTGTTATCTCTGTGAGTGGAAATGTTCTCTAATTTTTCCAAAGTCAAAGAGCACTTCTAGCATGGTGAACCCTAATTTCCAAAGTTAAGTCACCCTTTTGCTTAAAATAATTATAAAAATTAAAATAAAAATTAAAAAAATAAAAGGTTTGCCTTGGTAGGTTCAATGCGGACAGAGGAGTGTAAGAAAAATAAAACTTAAGTTTAAATGTTTTTGGAATACAATTTCCTAATTTAAATCATTAAAACCCATAAAAAATAAATAAATAAACTATCAATCAAAAAATTAAAAAAATTGAGCCACACTAAGGCTCATGATCACCTTAAGCTTCTATAAAAATTTGGAACCATTTTAAATTGATTTAACCACTAAAGTCTGTTTTTCAAAGAAAATGAGATTTTGACTCTAAAATAATTACAAAAATTGAAATATAACTAAAAGATTATAAAAAGTGGTTTTATAGTTTTCCTTGTGACTAGAGGCATCCAAGAAAAAACAAAATTGATATTATAACCAATAGTTCATTTTTTGGCTATTTTTGAATTTAAAAATAATTAAAATTTCAAAACAATCACAAAAATATAGAAATGCACCAAAATGTCTCTAATTGTTCCTTGATCACTTGGGACTAATTAGAATATTTTTCCTAATTTTCTAAAGAAATTTATGAATTTTTAAATGCTAAAAATGTATTTTTCCTAATTTTCTCTAAAATAATTATAAAAAATAAAATCAATATCAGAAAAATGTAAAATAATTTTATTAAGTTCCTTGGAGTCAAAGAGATCAATGAAAAATATAAAATTGATTTTCTAAAATAAAATGTACTTTCTATTCCATTAATCACCAAAATAAACAAATAATTATATAAATTAAAATATAATTCAAAAATTCATGAAATTTAACCCAAGTGGATCTCTGACCTACGTGAATCTCCAATAATTTTCTTAAGGACAAAAACTTTACCTTATTTAATTAAATGAATTAAATTTATAAATAAAATAAAAATCAGAAAAATATGATTTCTTATCTGGTACCTAATTAACCCAGGAGAGATAGGTATGCAAATTTTCAAGCTCATGTAAATTAATTTAAAAGATTTATGAAGATAGAAGCCTTCGGGGAAAATTTGTAATTTCCACCTTTTTACCCCCTAATTAAGATTTAGGTTGAGTTGAGGGCTTAAAGAGTGATGTTTGATTCCAAGCAATATACCAAGGTGATTGAAACATAAGAGTAAAAGGTAGAAACCCATTAACCTTCACTTTTAGAAAAGAGGGGAATAAGTTTAATTATCCAAATTGTGAAACATTGGAAGATAAAATCGACTTTAAAGAGATAAATGTTTGGGACATAAGTTAGTAAGTCATTAATCCACTAATAAAAAATCCTAAACCAACGGTTGAGTCATAGGTTAATCTTTTAATTAAATCTTCTTAGTATGAATTTTCCTAAATTACACATTTGACACCTGAGTCTTTTGAGCTTTGTAGTGAGCTAAGTTTAATCTAAAAAAACTTGAGTGTTAGTTGGAAAATGAACCATAATTAATCCCCTTCAAACACTACAAGCTTAAGCTTGCTTGAACCCTCTCTCATGGGTTAATTGAGAAATACAATTGAGCACAACTTAAATTTAACAAACCTCGGGGTGATCTATTCAACAACATAATAAGTTCAAATGAACTCGAGATAGTCTATAGGATTCTTAAGAGTTGTTTAGGGCTATGCCAAGAACATTTTTATAATCTTTTGGATATTTTGAAGAGAAATTGAACTTACTATGCTTTGTTCAAGAAAATCATCCTTAAAAACTTTAGGAATTCACCAAGTTATGAATTGCAGTCTCTTTCAAATTTAAATCATTAAGGCTTCATTACTCTTACTTTTACTTTGCAATATATATATGATTATGAATGCTAACATTTCAGCGAGAGCAGCAAGAGGATAATAGGTACGCATTTACAGTTTATTTATTATCATTTTATTTTTGCAATTTATTATTGCTTTAATGCATTATGCATGCTTGGTTAAAACACTTTTCCAAAGACAAAATGACACTTTTCAAGATATACTTTTTCAAAATTAAACAGCACTTTCAAAAAAACAAAACAATATAATACGTCCTTTGGAATTTATGAGTCCCTTGGATGAGGTAACTTACGGTTGCTAGCGAGATCTCCCTAGTTTAAATGAGTTTAACCACTTATTTAGACCTATATTCAAAAGAAAATAGTGGTACTAGAATGAGGGAACTGTGGGATCGTAACTGGGGTCACTGTAATCAACTTTAACCAACCCCCATAACACTTGGACAACAACAAAACCTGTCACATAAACTGTAAAACCTTAAACATGAAGACCTGGAGCTGTCACTTTGATGAGGAGCTTGGAGTTAACACCGTGGGCAGCATAACAAGAATGTACAAAAGAACAACTTTAAGAGAGCAATAGAATCTATAACAACACTTCTTTCCATAAAATTAAATAATAAGCCATAGGATCTCGGGGTAGCCGGCTAGTATGACATAAATCCTCAAATTAACAATAGGCCATTACACAATCATGTTGTGCAATATAAGCCCTAACCTGCTTTAGGCTCCAAGTTTGTTGTTCGTTATAACATAAAACCTTCTATCATCTAAGCTATTTGTATGATTATGTCATGCAAGTATAAGCCCTCAATAATGACAACTGGTAGGATGAAACATCAAATTAAATTTTCTTAAAATTGAAACCAAACAGTAGGATTGTATGAGAAGTCACCGATAGAGAATGAGAGTGAGAGAAAAAGAGAGAGAGATATATGCAAAGATAGAAAGAGAGGTTAGAAGATAGAGAGAGAGGGAGAAAAGGGAGGGAGGGAGAGAGAAGAGTGGGAAGGGTAGCATGAGAAAGAGAGAGAGAGAGCGAGAGAAATATGGGGAGGGAGGGAGAGATAGAACATCTTCTACCTTCCATTCCTTTGGATTCCTAAAAAAAACTATTCTTACTTGATCAATTCCCTTTTGAATTTCAAATGTCCAATCCTAAAACTCAAACTTTAAAATTATTTGAGGCAAACCACTAATCTAATTGAGTGTATTTTTAAGCAACTTTGATCACTTAAGATGTAATTAACGATAGGGGCTTGCCTCTATAGGGAACTTTCGAACCCAGTGACACGCCTAAAAATTACACACTTTTTTATATATTTATTTATGCTCAATTTTAATGATTTTTAATGATATTACACTTTAAAGGAAGGTATTTTGCATATTTTTGGTGTAAGATACAAAAAATGGACTTTTGGAGAAAATGAAGCAAAAATGGTGCAATTTGAAGTAAAAACGAGTAAAATATAAAATTCTGACTTGACACATTTCGACATGTCTTTCTATGTTTAATCTACTTTACATTTCTCACATATTTTTAAATAAAACTACACTTTAAAGAAAGGTTTTTTTCATTCTTATGTTGTAGGTATATCTATTAGGAGTGAAACACAATTGAAACACGGTGAAATGGAGCTAAAACAGAGCCAAACGGAGCTGAAATGTGGAGCTGATGCAGGGTGGTGCCTAAGGTGCCAAAACTAGTGTTAGAGGCACTAGAATCCAGAGAACTGGAACCTGTGGTGCCAAAACTAGTACCAAAGACAATATAAGACTGATTAAGGCAGTTTAGAATGAATTTTGAGCGGATTTTAAAGACTCCAAATGTTTCAAATGCCTCATGCAGTGATTCAATGCATCTAACACTTTGGAAGGCTCTTTAATGAAGGAATATGTTTCGTTAATGAATGAACATGTTATTTGGGATTCAAAATGTGTGACTTTTGGAGATAATTTGGGAGTGAATTTTGAATTATTTTTTAAAGGAGGTAGCCCCTAACTAAAAAGGAGAGGAGTCTAGGGCATGAGTGTGGCATGAGAGTGAGAGGAAGGTTTTAAAGAAGAGAGGATTTTCATCTAGGGCTCTAAGAGGAGAGGGAAGGTGAGAGATTTCTTCTTCATTACACTTCTAAGAGAGAATTAAGTGGGATTGTAAAGAGAGAGAGGCTTGGTGAGAACTTCTAGAGATTTGCTTGGGAAGGATTGTGAGATAAGTTGTGTCTTTTACTTATCTTGTTTTGTAAACTTGTTTTATATATGAATCCTTATTGTATCCTTCCCATGAATCATGAGTAGACTTCTTTATCCTGCTCCCTACTTTGAGATAAGATTTTGTGAAGAAAAGAATTTATTTTCTATAGTTTTAAATGTCAATAATTTGTTATGATTCAAACTCTAATCTTCATTTACTTTTTAATTTGGCCAATTGAAAGGTTAAAATTTCTCGAGAAACATAAAATTCAAAAGGGCTATGCTTTCTACAACGAGTTAAGAGTCACATTCAATTTCATGGATGACAATGTAATCCGTGAGGTTGAGTGCAAATAAATAAGGGGATATAATTTGTTGGACACAGAATTAAAGATTTTAAGCTGATAGATTAAAATTCTCAATTTGGTCCAGTTGATTGGAAACTAATGCAAGATTGTTAGCCCTCAAGAGAGGGAGAAGTGGGAGCTCTGGAATGAGAGTCGGTATCCTCCCAACCTAACCACGGAAGTAGGGACCAAACTTTGGATTAGTCAATGTTCTTTATGCACTTGACAGAGGTTAAATAATAGGATTAATCCTATTTGGCACAATATAATTTTATATATATAGTTTTAAATGATTTTAATTACTTCAATAACCATGTACTCTTTGTAAAGGGGAATGATGCTTTCTTAAATTTGAACTCTTTGGTACAAACATTTATTTAGTCTTAGTAAATTTAACTTTGAAGTTTAGAAATTAGTTTAGTAAACTTAGTTCTTTGAGTTACATTTTAGTTAGCATTCATTAAACCCATTTTAACTTGTCCTTCTTAATTTAATTTTTATAGTTTGAATATTGTGATTTATGTTATTATCATAAGAATTTCCATCTTCCAAACTAAGACTTGATAGTAGTATACTAGAATTACTCTAAGGGATTTTTTACTGTGCTTCTCAGTGGGATCAATACTGTGGTTTTTAACCATATAATATATTGAAGCGATACGTGCACTTGCATAGAACCACTAGTGTGTGAACTATTTTATATATTTTATTACATTTAAATTTTGTACATTAACTACTTAATATAAATTGGGTCATGTTTTTAGCCATATTTTTTAAAGCTAAATTGCTGCATAATTTTAGGACTGGTCAAGTATTTGTCTTTATTATCGAGGATTTAAATTGACATAAAACACGCAGAAAAAACAACACATGCCAGGGGCTCATCAAGTTTTAGTCATCGTTGTCAGTAAGCTACTGTAAGAACTTTATGAGAATTTTAGTTAAACATATAAGACATATATTTGGAATTTATTGTATTATTATATATTGTGTTTATTTAAATTGTATTTCTTTTGAATAAAATTCTAAGTACCAAAAATATTTTTGATATCTGTCCTATTAGTTAATTCTTTAGATTTGTATGCGTAGTTCAGGAGCTGCGGACCTTAAATTTTACAAGTCAGATTTGAAGAGAACTTTTGGGAGAGATTTGAAAAAACTCAATGAATTTAATGTAGAAATGGTGGATCAAAGATATAATGAATATTCATATTTGGATAATAATGCTAGTAGTTTTGAAAGAGTAAACCCCAAGAGAGTGATTCAAGAAGATAAGCTTCAATTTTAATTTCTCAGGTTGCAGATATTGAGTCAAGGTTGGATCAATAAATAGAAAGATATCTTCAAGGAACCCCAATTATTGAGGAAAATTTATTTGGATTATGGATTGAAACTGGCCATGAGATACATAATTCTTATTTTGATTATTACAATCTAGGTTGGGAAAATCATTTGAATTTTAATAAGAATAATAATTTTGGAGGAGGAGACCAATTTTGAGAAGATAAACAATTTAATCGGACATGTAGTTGGAAAAATCATGGCTATTATAATAATGAACTTTATTTTCATCCAGGAATTAACTCCAACCAACATATTGAGGAGAAGGAGTCACTATTAGAAGAGGATGTGATTCAATTGGTGGGTCTGTTGGAAAGTCAAAAGAGTGAGTTGGAAAATCAAGAGGTCGCAATAAGGATTATAGAAAACCAGCTGGGGTAGATTATTCATGCAGTATTAGGGCCCCCCCCCCTCAGAGATTTTATCTAGTGCCTTAAGATAAACTCTAAGGATATGAATGATGAGCAATTTAAAATTATCAAACTAATATTTAGAAGAGAATTTGAGGATGTGTTTCAAAAGAACTTTGAGTTGAGAAATGAGGATAAGGAGATTGAAAGGCCAACAAAAAAAATTCCTAAGGAATTAGAAAAACCTATTTCCTAAACTAAGATAAATATAGAAAGATTACCTCTACCATTTACTCAGTGCTAATAAGAAGAATTGAAAGACAACCCTGAACGAAAGAGTAACCTAGAAGAATTTGATCCAAAATTTGAATTATCTAAAGAGAATCAGATCCAAAGTTTAAAAGATCTTGAATTATCATATAAAGATCCATTTCTTATAAAATTCAAGGATGATATTAATATGAAAATTGAGAAAATCATTAGAAGAATATTGGATCAAGAAATAAATATGAGGAACAAGGATATGAATCAATTTGAAAAGGAAGACCTGAATGAAAAATTTTAATTTGAGGACTTTGTAGGAATCCCTAGATATGGAAAAAAAATTTGTTATTGATCAAGGATTACTTAAATGGAATTTTGATCCAGGTGGAACCATTTGTCAGGCTGGCGACATTAAACAAAGCGCTTTATGGGAGGCAACCGATAGATATTAGTGTGGTTTGATTTAGTGTGCTTGAGAGTTATGATTGTTAGTATTGTATTTTGTTTGCTGTGAATTGATTATTTTGATTGATGATTGGAGGATGTTTGGATTTTTAGTGGTTTGATTTGATTTTTATATGTTATGAGGGAGGTGATTCCTTAACTTCTTATTATGGCTAGACTTATATATTCACTTGTAGTAATTGGATTGATGAGTCCACCACAACTCGGGTCTCACTCAGACTTGAGTTTTACAAGAGACAAGATTAGTTTTAATAGCGACAATTCCATCTCAATTTTGTTACTTCTTCTGTGACTTTGTTTTCAATTGATAGGAGTAGCTAACCTATTTGATGAGTAACATGTGAATGAATTTACATTATCTTTATTACTGCTAGGGGTGATTAATTATTGGGATAAGGTGATGATCGAGGTTGGTGCACAAGAACCAATATATAAGGGATAATCTTATCTTTGGGATTAGAATCTATAAAATTATTTATAAGTATTTAATATATTTGTGTAGTTATTCCGTTAGAAATTGGAAGTAAGTTAGTGAGACGCAATGAGTTAAAGGAAGAATTGACCTCATTTATCATGTGTGTTTGTATTTGTGTTACAATAATATAAAGATTTGGATAACACATAAATATATATATATTACAATGTCAATATCTATTCTGCTTGTTAGACCTTTCTTTCCATTTTATCGATCATATTTTAACTTAGACTTACTTTCTATTGCATGTTGTTATGTCCATGAATACTTATATATGCTTGTGATGGATAGAATTTCTGAACTATTTTTCTTCCTGCTTATATTTTCTATATTGAATGTTATACATGTTTAAAATCAAGTTTTGGGGTAGGAAGAAAATTAAATTATAAAGTTAGTATACTTCCTTTTAGTTTAATATTAGTGCAAGCATGTTTTAGGCTAGATTTACTTTATCCTACAGTCATTCTATCCTAATTATGCAAGTATATGAATTTGATAGGATGTTGTAGTAGTTAGTAGATTTAACTTTTACTTTTTCTTCCAACTACATTTTATGGAAATAAGTGTAAAATATTTAAAAATTCAAGTTTGGGGGAAAGAAAAATTTCTCTTAAGAAGAAGTAAACTAAATTTTATTTGTCCTCAATTGACTATATTTTAAAAATTAATTTAACATGACCTTGGGTATTAGAGTTTAACTTTAAATTACTATATTTATGTTTGTAAACATTATGGTAAATTTAGGTAAAAGTTTTTAATAACGAAGGTCAATTCTAAAGTTAAAGATATTTTGGTATGATAGGATAAGATTATATTTTTTTATTTAAAGTAAAGGAAATTGTATTTTTGAAGTATAAAGAATCTTAGAGTTTCATGTAAGAAGAAAAGAATGAGAATTTATTAAAAATCATCAAAATTAATTTGAATTTATAAAGTGAAGAAAGGTTAAATGTTTTAACTTTAAGAAGAGGATAATGAAATTCAAAATTATTAAAGGTTATCCATATATAGTAATCCTCACTTTAGAAAGAAAAGAAATGAAATGATTGAAAAGATCCTGAATAAAAAAAAGGAAAAAAGAAAAGAAAAAAAGGAATGTGAGGAGAAGCTTGAGGAGATGCCTATTAAAAAATTGGTTTCACTTAAATCAACTTGAGAAAAAGGCTTTATTACATTTTCTAAACTTGTATTTGAGTATGAGTAGCCATAACAGAAAATTTTTCATGAAATTCTTTTTCATATGGATATTCTAACTATTATTGACATAACAAATTATTGTTTTTCTTGAAATGAATGGAGATTCAGAAATCATAGATTTGACTACTAAGTATTCATATACTTATAGTTTTAATCTAAGTTATTAAAAGTTTTTTCTTAAATTATACTATTTTATTAATTAAATTTAAGTATAGATGTTTTGTAAATTAATCTCTATCCTAAGTCATAATTTTATGTAGTAGAAGAGTCACTTGAGGACAAGTAACGTTTAAGTTTGGGGGATTTTGACATGCATAGAAATTACCTACTTTTTTATATATTATTTTATGCTCTATTTTAATGATTTTTAATAATATTACACTTTAAAGGAAGGTATTTTGCATATTTTTTGTTTCAGGTACAAAAAATTGACTTTTGGACAAATGAAGCAAAAATGGTACAATTTAGAGTAAAAATGAGCAAGAAAGAAAATTCTGACTTGGCATATTTCGATATGTCTTTCTATGCTTAATCTACTTTACATTTCTCATATGTTTTTGAATGAAATTACACTTTAAGAAAAGGTTGTTTTTATTCTTATTTTGTAGTTATATCTGTTTGGAGCGAAACACAACTAAAATGGGGTGAAACGGAGCTGAAATGTAGCCAAAGGGAGCAAAATGGTTGAGCTGCTGCAAGGTGGCAGATGAGGTGCCAAAATTGGTGCCAGAGGTGCTAGAATCCAGAGAATAAGAGCCTAAGGCACCAAAACTGGTGTCAGAGGCGCTAGAGATGATATAAGATGGAGTAAGGCAATTCGAGAAAAATTTTGTGCTGATTTTGAAGGCTTCAAATGTTTCAAACGCCCTATGGAGTGATTCAATGCATATAGATACTTTGGAAGGCTCTTTAATGAAGGGATATGTGTCTTGAATGAATGGACATGTCTTTTGGGATTCAAAAGGTGTGAATTTTGGAGAGAATTTGCGAGGGAATTTTGAATTCTTTTTTAAAGGAGGCAGCCCCAAATTAAAAAGGAGAGGAGTCTAGGGCATGAGTGTGGCGTGAGAGTGAGAGGAAGGCTTTGTAGAAAAGAGAATTTTCTTCTAGGGAAGGTGAGAGATTTCTTCTTCATTACATTTCTAGGAGAGAATTTAGTTCGATTGCAAAGAGATAAAGTGCTTGAAGGGAACTTCTAAGGATTTACTTGTGAAGGAGTGTGAGATAAGTTGTGTTCTTTTATTTCTTTATTTTGTTAACTTGTTTTTATATATGAAATTGGTGTTTCATCGTATCCTTCTCATGAATTTTGAATAGTCTTCTTTAATACGATTTTATGAAGAATTGATTTTTTTAATACGGTTTTAAGTGTAAATAATTTGTGATCATTTAAACTCTTATCTTCATTTACTTTTCAATTTAGCTAATTAAAATGTTAAAATTTGTTGAGAAACATAAGATTCAAAAGGTCTATGTTTTCTAAACAAGGTAAGAGTCACATTCAATTTTATGGGTGAGAATGTAATCCATGTGATTGAGTGCAAATAAATAGGGAAATATATTTTGTTGGACGCAGAATTGGAGATTTTGAGGTGATAGATCAAAATCTCCAATTAAGTCCATTTGATTGGAAACTAATGCAAGATTGTTAGCCCTCAGGAGAGGGAGAAGTGAGAGCTCTGGAGAGAGAGTCGGTATCCTCCTAACCTAACCACGGAATTAGGGACAAAAATTTGGATTAGTCAATGTTCTTTATGCACTTGATAGAGGGTAAGGAATAAGATTGCTCTTATTTGACACAATATATATATATATATATATATATATATATATATATATATATATATATATATATATATATANCAATGCTAAGGTCAGCGTCGATGGCACACAACAACCGAAAGCAGGAGAATTTTACTCAGCATCGACGACACTATTTTGGTTTGGAGGAGTTTCCCGTAAAAAGCTGTCGACCATCGGAATTGAAATCCCGTCGCTCGCTTCAGAAGGACGTTTTAATACTTCGAAAAATATGAAATTAAACTGACCTCATATTCTTCATAGTTCAAATGAAAGAGAAATATACCTCAAATCTTGTATCTATCCCGAAGGATAAACACAAGACTTGAGGATGAGGCTCGATAAAAAAAACTAAGGAAAGTATGACGTCTGTTTGGTCTGCGAAACCTTTGTATTTTCCCACAAGTTCCTAGCATTGTACTTCAAATCCTATATCTATCCCGAAGGATAAACACAAGACTTGAGGATGAGGCTCGATCAAATAGGATCCTGTATCTATCCCAAAGGATAAACACAAGACTTGAGGATGAGGCTCGATCAAATAAACTCCTATATCTATCCCGAAGGATAAACACAAGACTTGAGGATGAGGCTCGATCAAATAAACTAAGATATATGACGTCTGTTTGGTCTGCGAAACCTTTGTATTTGCCGACAAGTTCCCCTATTTAATATGGTCCGTTAGGTCTGCGAAACCTTTGTATTTGCTGACAAGTTCTCCTATTTAATATAAAGGATTAAATAGGGTTCGTTTGGTCTGCAAAACCACTTAATTTGCCGACAATTTATCCTATTTAATATGAAGAATAAATAGGGTTTATATTAAGTTGGGTTTAAGGAAAACTTCCTATAATGACAATCCCTTATAGGTAATTACATCTTAAATGATCGAAGTCATCTAAGAAAACTCTCAATAAAAATCAAGAAATATTATCTTCAAGGAATTCAAAGGAAAGGAGTTTTCAATGAAATCGAGCAAAGAGATGTGAAAGGGGAATGGTTCAAATTTAGAACATTTTTATTGTAGAAACCAAAGGAGGAAGAACTAGGGGATGCCATGGATCCAGAGGAGAACCTTGGTGAATTCCCAGTCTATTGTTTGGCTTCAATTTAGATGAAAAATTATTTGAGTGTTTCATCCTACGAATTTTATTAATTTAGGGCTTACATTTGTGTGAAGCAATCACACAAATAGCCTCGAAGATGTGAGGATTTAGGTCAAGATGAATGACAAACTCAGAATCCTAAAACAAGTTAGGGCTTAAATTGTACAGTAGAGCTATACGAATGCCTAAAGATAAGGTGAGGATTATGTTGCATAAGTAGACAACCTCAAAATTTTATAGTTTTGGTTGTTTAATTCTAAAAAAGGAAGTTGGTTTAGCTGGTATAGATAAGTTTTGCTGTTGAAGATGGCCGTGCTGCCCACCATGCTAGCTCCAAGCTCCTTACCATGATGAGTTTGAGTTTTCTAGTGTGTCAAGTTATGATGTCAAATCAGGTGGCCCTAAGTTGTAGTTCTTCAAATTTCCAGGGGGGATGTTAAATTGATTAGAGTGACACCGATTAGGATCCTATGGTTCCCTTGTTCCGGTACCACTATTTTCTATTGGATTCACCTAATCCAAATGAATTTACTAAACTCAACTTAATGAGTTCCATAATTTCATTTAGATCGTGGGAAGACCTCGATTAGCAACCATAGGTTACCTCCTCCAAGGAATTCCTGATCATCCGATATAGACATCTTAATTAGTAGGTTACCTCCTCCGAGGGCTCCCGATCTTCCAATAGAGACGTATTAATTTAGTTAAAGTTGTATTTTTTGGTGATGTTTTTCGTTAGCAAACCGTAGGTTACCTCCTCCGAGGGTTCCCGATCTCCGATAAAAACCTCGTTAGCAACCGTAGGTTACCTCCTCCGAGGGTTCCCGATTTTCCAATAGAGACGTTTTATCGTTAGCAACCGTAGGTTACCTCCTCCGAGGGTTCCCGATCTTCCAATAGAGACGTTTTAAACTTGTTAGCAACCGTAGGTTACCTCCTCCGAGGGTTCCCAATCTTCCAATAGAGACATTTTATTTAGCAACCGTAGGTTACCTCCTCCGAGGAATTCCCAATCATCTAATAGAGATGTCTCAATTTAGTTAAAATTGTGATTTTTGTGTTGTTTGTGATTAAATTTTGAGTTATTTTATATTTTGAATGTTGTGGCGATGAATTTTATCTTGGTTGATTTTAACTTTAGTTTTGGTTTTGGTTTTGTGGCTGTCCTGATAGTTTTAGTTTTCATGCAGGGTGACATCGTTGTTTAGCATGCAAGTTTTGCAAGTATAAAAAGTACAAGAAAGACAACATGTAAACTATAAAAAGCGTACTTGACGAGTCTTCTCATTCCACCCCCTGAAACTTAAAATGCATGTGAGGGAAATTCATGTAGAGGCAGAAAAGTAAGGTTTTGGTAGTTTTCCTAACCCTATGTCATATCTTGGTGGATCCCTAGGAGTTTAATTAATGATGATTTTATTAAGTAAAACATATTAAGTTTAGTGGACCTCTGAGGAATTCACAGGTTAGGAGGAAGAAGCAGGTCCATGCTTCCCACTTATCACCTGGTGAAATGCCTCAAGCTCATTTAAACTTATTATGTTGCTTAATAATTCATCATATGAATACATTAATGCTCAATGAACATTGATGTCCTAATTATCCTTAAGAGTAGGGTAATTATCATTTGTAATTTAATTTTGAAGAATATGTGAATGAAGACCCTTAAATGGGGGCAAGCTAGTGTTGTTGGAACACTTAGCCAAATTTTGGTCCTAATTCTACTCGTAGTGTTTTTATAGGTCTTAAATTTTAGCTATGTTTTCTTTTCTAATCATCGTTTAATCAGTCTTGATTTAACTTAGATCACTACTAATCCCTTAAGTCCTAGGTGAGTGTCTTAATTAATTTGGAAAAGGTTAAGTTTTAGGTGATCATAATTCATTATTTGAATTTTATTTAAAAATCAAATAGGGGTATTAAATTGATTAATTATTGGCTTCAAAAGTCATACCTCTAAGTCCTAGGTTCATTTAATTTTAATAAGCTGCCAAATTTTAATAATTTAGAAATTTACTAATTTATCCTTTTAATTAGGAAAGTGAGGTTGGTTTCTACCAATTAATCTCCTTTTTAATTTTAGTTTTCCAAACAAGCTGATTAAGATCAGAGGTTGCCCATTTCCCTCCTTGGATTAAGCCTAAATGGTAATTAAGGCCAAATTCCTAANAAACAAGTTGATTAAGATCAGAGGTTGCCCATTTCCCTCCTTGGATTAAGCCTAAATGGTAATTAAGGCCAAATTCCTAAAATTACATTTTTGCCCCTAAGGCTTTAACACTTCATAATTTGTCAAATTCAAATCAAATGACTTTGAAATTCTTATCCTACCTCATTCATGGGTCAATTAAGACATTAGAGGAGAAAATATGATTTTTCAAAATTTAACATTATTTATATAATTATTTTCATGCAAAAATAAGATTTTTCAAAGAGAATTTGATAACTTGACCAGGTGAAGCCTAATCCCTTGAAATTTTTACTAGAGGTAGACCTAGTCTAGATAGCCATTTACAAAAAATTTCATGATTTGTTGAATTTTATTTGACTTACTAGANTTTTATATAATTATTTTCATGCAAAAATAAGATTTTTCAAAGAAAATTTGATAACATGACCAGGTGAAGCCTAATCACTTGAAATTTTTGCTGGAGGTAGACCTAGTCTAGATAGCCATTTACAAAAAATTTCATGATTTGTTGAATTTTATTTGACTTACTAGAATTATTTTAAATTTTGGGGTATTTATTAAATATAAAATATTTTAAATGGGGACAAATAAGTTATGTATTTTTGAAAAATCTCTCTACAATTAGAGAACCCGAAGAAATAAATTTTATATATTTTTTTTGTTTTTCTTTGATTTATTGGAATTATTTTAGTGGAAATCTATTTTTTAACCTTTAAAAATTATTTTAAGCTTCANTTGTATTTTTGAAAAATCTCTCTACAATTAGAGAACCCGAAGAAACAAATTTTATATTTTTTTTGGGTTTTCTTTGATTTATTGGAATTATTTTAGTGGAAATCTATTTTTTAACCTTTAAAAATTATTTTAAGCTTCAAGATACAATATCTTTATTTTGAAAATCATGAAAAATATTTAAATTATTTCTAAGTGCTTAGAGAACAATTTAGAAAATTTTCATGAATTTTATGATTCTTGTTATTTTTATGAATTTTTAATTATTTAAATATTTAAAATAGACTTAAAAATGAAGTTTTTACTTTAAATAACATTTTATTTTTATAAAATTCCCCTGATCAAAGAGAACTCCAAAAACAAGTTTTCATAATTTTTTTGAGTTTATTTTGATCATTAAAAATCATTTTAGTTCCAAAAATGATATTTAATTTGAAAAATCAATTTAGGCTATCAAATGGTCTCAAAATATTTTAAAAGTTTTATGGGGAGTTCTCTGGATGTTAGACAATAGTGGAGATTAAAAATCAAGTCATTTCGATGTTTGTATTTTCCAAAATTAATTACCTTAGTGTTTTAGGGTTTATGAAGATTTGATATATTTTGAATGACTTAACTCATGAGAAATTTTTCCAAGGGTTCTCTGGTCATAATAAACCTTCCAAAATTTTCTTAGATTTTCTTAAGCAACATGTTGATTATTATGATTAATTTATGCAAATAATAGACATAAACTTAAAAAATATGGATATCTATCTAGAAATCTCCTCTGACTTTGGAAAACTAAAGGAGTGTTTCACATAACAGAGGCTACAACATGCCAAAATTTCAAGCCATGGTAAAATGCCTATATACATGGAGAATTAAAAGACTCAAAATAGTATTTAATTAATTAAAAAAAAAACATGCATCAGATGGACTTCAAATTATTTTCACATTTTTCTCTTCTGTTCGCTGAGTAAGAGGGTATTTTTATTTTATTTTTGTAATTTTTCTACACTAAGATATGGATTTTTAAAGTTAGGGGTCATTTATGATTTTTTTAATTCCCTATTTATCTATTTAAACGCGCAGCGCTGACTGGATCTTAGGCAGCTCAGAAGCTCCACGTGGCGTGCTCCCAATTGATATCATCATCCATGTTAGCAGCTACGCGTCTCGCGGTTCATGTAAAGAAGCGTTGTCCGGCTTCATCTTGACCATCCATCTAATACACGCTTGATTGAATGGTGCTCCGTCATCGTCCCCAATGACCTAGGCCGAGAACCATCCATATTCAAGGCTTGATATCTCCCTCATTTCTCAACTAAATTGAATGAATTTTTTTTTAAAATGCTCATCTAAATTAGAGGAACATATCTATACGTTAAGATTCCATGAAGTTAAGCTCAAGGAAATGAAGAATTAAAAGAGGCTCGAAATGAGGAGTTCAATACCTTTGCTCTGAGAAGGGAAACTTCAATCAGAGATTTTTGGCACGTTCGTTGAAGTCCAAGGAGGCTAGGGATTGAGCCTCTTGCTATGGTGTAAGGTCATCAAAGTCTATACTAGGGGCTCTATGGAGGGGGATTTGATGGGGCTTTATCTTCTTTCAGTGTTGTGAAGGTGTGGGTACAAGTAATTTAGGTTTGGTGGACTGTGGAGGTGGATTGAGCTCTGTCCTAGTTTTAGGCAGAAGTTTGAGCTCAAAATTGATCTTCCATAGTGGGAGTTAGTGGGGGAAGATGGTTGGATTTCACTGAGGAGGTCTCAAAGAAGCTCTGTCAGTGATTTGGGAAGCTCTCTCTGAGAAAATTTCAGCTCTCCTCCATGGCCGTGAAGGTGAGCTTTTATAAAAATTGTTAAGGGGTGGCTGTCATGACCAATTGGGGGGTGAAATGTGGTGCTTAGGTGGAGGGCAGAGAGGCTCTAACATCTCATTTGGGTAAGGTGGCCTATAGGTTTGAATTGGGTGAAGTTTAAGAGGGGTGACCCTCGGTTTTGGCTTCTCCGTCGACTAGGACGGCTGGCCATGGCAGAGGGAGGTGGCTAGGAGATCAGGAAACCCAAGGGAATATGTAGCAGCAATTTAATGGGCTTGAGTTTAGATTTGGCAAAAAGAATCTTAAGCTTAAGCAATTATGGCATTAAATCCCTTGATTTAAGGGACCATTGGTCCATGGCTTAACTTAGGTGGTTAGGTGAGTTTTGTCTCAATATTAGGGTCCAACTAATGGCCATGGAATCATTAGTTTGATGGCTTTGGGGTGGTTAGGCCACATTTAGTGCATGGGTCCAAGTGGGTACAAATGACCAAAAATTGGGTTTGGGCTAGGTTAGCCATGTCAATAGGTCCAAATAAATCATTCATTTGATTTAAGTGATTGTAAGGAACAATTTTAGTGAAGGATGAAAAGGGTTTTGAGTTCAATTGGAGGGTCAATTTAAAGAATTTTGGAGATTTGGTCAATTTGGGCATATTGGGCTAGACTTGCGTCTAGATTGGGCTAACCTTGGGCTAAGTTCAAATTGATGGTTGAAAATGGTCAATATGAACCTCATGAAGAGTTTTCAACATAAATTGGGTGCCAATTTTTAGGATTAAGGCAATCAATTTGGTGAAATTTGGGGACATAGCCAATTTGGGGCAAATTTGGGGATTTTAAGACTCAAGTTGAAATTAAATAAAATTAATACTTCACCAAGGCCAATTGATGGTCAATTTTTATGTGTAAGAATGTTATAAAGAGTTTAAAACATCAACCATGGCCAATTGAGGGGGCTATAGATTCAATTTAGTGAGATTAGGCCATGTGTCCAAAATTGAGGTTTGACCTAAATCAAAATTGGGCTCAAGGAAATGGCTAATGGAGTTGGGATTTGGTTTATTTTGGTCACATTGAGGGTAAATTTGAGTTTGTAATTGAAATTTGGGGATATTAGGATCAAATTGATGGACATTTGAGTTGAATTTGGGGGAATTTGGGCCTTTAAAGGCAATTTGGGGGTTTTGATCAAAGATGGTCAAATTGGGTCATGTAGTAGTTGTGAAAAATGAATTGGAAATATTTGAAATATTTTGGGATTTTTTAGAATTTCTAAAATTTTTGGCCCATGAGGGACATCCTGGTAATTTAGCAATTTTTGGTGATTTTGGGTAATTTGGGTGTTTTCAAAAGGTTTAAAATGATTTTTGAACAAGTTTGGGTATTTTGGATAAATTTGGGAATTTTGACCAAATTTAGGGTTTCAAGGGTACTTAGATAATTTGGGTAGGTTTAGGGGAAAAAGACCAGGCTGAGTATTTTAGGTAAAATGAGTTTCCCAATGGCTTAGGGGACCAAAGTCAGAAAATTCTGGGTTTAGGGTTGTAAGTGATTGTGAGTGAAGTCAGTGCCTTAGCTCCAGACCAACACCCAAGGTTAAACCTAAGGTTAAATAGCCCTATAGGAACTCTCCTTGATTTCCCCCATAATAAACCTACTAAGTTCTAGAGGTTAGGACCAATATGTGAAACTTCAAGTTGAGTAAAGAAGAGTTTAGAATTTCTAATTGGTGATGGTGTCTTTTTCTAATTATCTAAGAATAGTCAATAGGAATTGCTATGGCTAGAACTTAGGCTACTAAAGAGAAAGACTAGACTTCAACCAAAAATGAGGTCAACAGATGCTAGACTAGCATTGACGACACCAAAGGCAGTTTAGACCCCGTTTTTAGAAGGTTTGATGTATTTGGACAATTTTTGAAGAGTTTTTGGAGGTACCTCTTGGAGAACGACCTTGGACTCTATTTGGGGCAAAATTTCATCAGAAAACGGGCTCTTTTACGTTCATTTTTCACTCCACAATGTTCCACCACACCAAATTTTCATTATCTATCTTCATTCCACCACCATATTGGAGTCAATTGGTAATTTAGCTTTCAAAGTTTAGAATTTTTGTGGTGAGATTTAGTGTGAAACTTGCCGTAAGAGTGTTGGAGAAGGAGAAAAGTGAGAGAGTTCTTCTTCCTGCATTTCTAAGGAAACACAAAGGATTTGCTTTAAGAAAGAGTTCCAGATAAGTTTGTTTGTTTATTTAGTGTTGTATGAACTTTATTTTATATATGAAATTTGTGTTTTGTCATATCTTTCTCATGAAGTCTGAGAAGTTCCCCTCTCTTTCACCCTACTCTGAGATATGGTGAAACGAAGAGATAAAATGAATGTGTTATAATTAAAATATAAAGTAAATTGTGATGATTTTTCAACTTTGAACTTAATTTACTTTTCAAACTGACCAATTGATTTATTAAAATATGTTGTGAAACATATGATCTGGGAAATGGTGTATGAGTTCTACAACAGAGTGAGGGCCACATTTGATTTCATGAAGGAGAAATTTGTTCAAGAAATTAAGTTCAAGTAAATAGGGAAATATTCTTTGTTGGGTGTAGAATTGGAGAATCTTTAGGGTGACAGACTAAAATCCCCAATTTGGTCTTAGTGTCTTCAAGTGAAGGGAAGTGGGAGCTCTGGAGTGGGGGTTGGGATCCTCTTAGCCTAGCCATGGATTTAGGGACTAAACCTAAGATTAACCAATGATTTTCTATGCATTGTATCAGGGTAGAAAATTAAAATTCCTCCTATTTGTCACAATACATATTATAAACATTTATCTCATCTCATTTCACTAGAATTTCATTGTAGTGGTAAGGATGCTTTTTCACATAAGAAATCTTCATTACATAAACATAGTTAGTAGATTAGTAGTTATTATTCAAAATTTGCATTTCTATTTTGCTAATAGTTAAATATTTTAGTTTGTTTAATATCTTAACATTCAAAAAATTAGTGACAGTGATTTCGTTTGATTTTCTATAAATTTCCTGTTAAAAGTTATCATTGCTAACTTACACCTTCCCCGTGGGATCGATATTTGGGGCTTAAATAGAAAGTTCGTTATTACTTGTAACAATACGTATACTTGCGTAGAATCTCATTATTAATTTCGTATAATTATATCTTTTTACACAAGTTAATTTTCGTAGAAGGATCAAGTTTTTGGCACTGTAGTGGTGTCAACTTTATAAATCCTTACATATCAAAATCAGGATCAGAGAACTACAAAATTTTAAGAAGAAATTACATAACAAGCTCTACTTTGAAAAAGTATATTACTCAAACTATATGTACTATGATATGAATGAAACATCAATTCTTTTTGGTAATTTTGTATAGTTGGAAATAAAGAAAACAACCTCTTTTTAGTAATTTTGATAAGTGAAAATAAAGTAAATCGTTAACTAAATTTAACTAGATTTTTGTAAGATGAAAGCAATATAAATAAAATATCTTTTTCTTTATCATGAATCAATAACAAGTATAGGAATTTTGTTGTGAAAGTATTTAAATTATGTTGTGTTAAATAAGAGAAATATTATTCTTTACCCTTATTAGAGATGCTATCAAGAATATTGGCTAATATAATGTTTGAATAATCCTGAAGACAGGCTAGGTAAGGAAGATATTAGCTCTCACTCTAGAGTTCCCTCTTCTCCCTCCACTTGGGGGCTATCTTATTGTATCAAGACCTAAAATAATAGAACAAATTGGGGGCTTTAGTCTGTCACTATAAAGTTTTCTAACTCTACACCCTTCAAAGTTTATTTACTTATTTATTTGCACTCAATCATGTGAATTACATTCTCATCCATACAATCTCATGTGATTCTACCATTAGTCTACGTTGGGTGCACAAAAACTGCTAAATTGGAACTGTGGGAAGAACTCTATCTCATTAGTCAGCCTTTTAATAAAAGATGGATGGTAAGGTAATTTTAATTTCCTTGCCTCTCTTGCTAAAAAGAGGGGAGGCAGATCCCCAACTCTTCCACAATGAATAAATTTAATGATAATAGACAGGCCCCTGAATTCTTTGATCTGGTTTACACTGAACCTGATTTCTCTTGGAGAAAGGGCAAGCTCTGGGAGAGACTTTACAAATTCATTTTCAATGACCACTGGCTTTAGAACTTCCTCCACACCACTGTCACTTTCCTTAGTCTGGCTGGATCAGATCACAGGACTCTTCTTATTATTATCTATGTTGCTCATCACCAAGGAAAAAATCTTTTCAGATATTTGAATATGTGATATACTCACAAGGATTTTCTTAAAACTGTTAAAGCTCATTGGAGGGACATTGATCATCCAAGCCCCTAAATCAAACTATGGTGCCTGCAAAAAAAGATGGGAAGGCCTCACTTAATGGAATAGAAACACTTTTGGTAATGTTTTGGCTGGGGTAGAACAAGCTGAATGGNCACTAACTATGTACTCATCGTAAATGGGAAGGATGTTTTCTTAAATTTGAACTCTTAGTCATAAAACTTTGTTTAGTCTTAGTAAATTTAACTTTCAAGTTTAGAAATTAGTTTAGTAAATTTAGTCTTTTTAGTTATATTTCTGTTAGCATTCATTAAACTCATTTTAACTTGTCCTTCTTACTTTAATTTTTATAGTTTGAATATTGTGATTTATGCTATTATCACAAGAGATTCCATCTTCCAAACTAATGTACCCATCTTCCAAACTAATTCATTAAACCAAACTAATTCTTAAAAAATTTTTATTGCGCTTCTCTGTGAGATCGATATTGGGGTTTTTAAAGAAAGCCCTATGTTACTTGAAGTGATACGTGCACTTGTGTAGAACCACTAGTGTGTGAACAATTTTATATATCTTATAACATTTTTTATTTTGCACATTAACTACTTAATATAGATTCAGTCAAGTTTTTAGCAATATTTTTAAAATCTAAATTGCTGCATAATTTCAAGATGGGTCAAGTTTTTGACACTGTTACCGGGGATTTAAATTGACATAAAACATGCAGAAAAATAACACACACTATGGGCTTATCACCCAACTTAATATAAACCCTGTTTAATATTCTATATTAAATAAGGAAACGTGTTGGTCAACATAAAAGGTTTCGTAGACAAAAACAGATGCATACATTCTATGGTTTATTTAATCGAGTCTCACTGTAAAGTAATGTGTTATTCCTCCGGATAGGTACATCACTTGTGGTGTTACGCTCGTTTATTTAAAATATTGCATATATGAGATCAATTCGGTCTCATACTTTTAAAAATTAAAATATTACTTTTCAAATATATATATATATATATATATATATATATATATATATATATATATAT
>JXCR01142126.1:198758-212044 GCA_002079205.1 Phalaenopsis hybrid cultivar
TTATATATATATATATATATATATATATATATATATATATATATATATATATATATATATATATATATATGATGGAGTTCATGGTGGCGGCTGCTCTAGGGTTTCTCCAATGGAGGTTCTTCATTTTAGGCTGGTAGTCAAGGTAGTGGGGGAGAGATTTTTGCTTCTAGTGAGGCTTCTTCCCTATTTTACTTCTTCTTTGGTTTCATTTTTGAGTTATGAAAACTTTCAGGGTTATTTCAGGTTTGAATTTTTTTATTACTATTCCATTGATTTACTGTTACTGGGTGGGGTCTGGGCTGCATTTCTGGTCTATTTGCATTGTTCACCTCATCCTCCCCATGGCAGCAGAACTGGTTGGAGCTGACCCTAACTTTGTGGGCAAACAAACCTACGCAATAATCACTGGACTTGAACCAAGTGGGTCTTCACTTGGTGACAAGCTGGTTTTCCTACAAGCTTATCATGATATTATTGAAGGAAAGATCGAGTGTGACCTTATTTTGAAAGGCAGTAAGAAAGCATGAAAACATGCCATAATCTTTTCTGAACAAGAAGTCATTGATTTGGCTAAGAACTACAAATTAGCTTTAATTAGGAAGTTTCTAATGGCTCACCCTAATATGGATTCAGTTAGGAAAACCTTTGTTGATTTGAAGCTGGTTAGAAACTAGAAAATTGGGCTATTTGATGGTAGGCATGTCATGATACACCTCATCAAGGAAGAATATTATGCTAAAGTCTTTGCTAAGAAATTTACTCAAATTGAAGATATGAATCTCCTTAAATGGACTCTAGCATTTGATCCTGAGAAGTAATTAGCCATTATACCAATTTGGTTTGAACTACCAAATCTGAAATTACACTTTTTCAATCATAGTGTTATGTTCTCTATAGGGACTTTACTTTGCTGACCAATGAAGCTTGATATCTCCGCATTCAACATCTCAAAACCATTTGTGGCTAAAATTTTGATAGAAAGGGACATCGCCTTAACACGTATTCATGAGGTGTGGCTAGGTACTGCACATGTTGGTTATTGGCAACCAATTATAATGGAACAACTTCCACACTATTATAATCATTGCAGCATGTTTGGTCATACTAATGATCACTGCTATGGACTACACCCAAATCTAAAACCTTTAAGAGGAGGCAAAAATCAAGCCATCCTTGTGGAACCAGTTGTGGCACTTGAGGAAGGCACGGTTGTTGAACAATCTGTGGAGGAGCCTGTAGAGAATGGGGAGCTTGCAGAGAATGTGGAGCCTATTAAAGTAGGTCCTGATCCTATCCCCCAAAATAGATATTGATCCTCCACCAGAACAAGTGGTCGAAGACATCCTACAAAATGTTGATACACCGCAAGATTTTACTGATGTTCTATCCCCTAACCTAGTTTAAGAAATGCAATAGACATTTGAAGTTGAATGGAAGATTCAGAAAAGAAGAAAGAAGAAGAAAATACCAGGGGAAGGAAGACACCTACATATTGGAGGCTGGAAGTTCAGATTTACTAGAATGGAGTCTCTCTCTAGGCTTACTAGGGGGAGAGCTAAGTTTTACCATCATGATTATATCCTATGCTGAAATATAAGGGAGATTTCCCACCACCTTTCTCTAAAAAAGGCTACAACATTTAAATGGAAAACACAGGTTATGGTGTTTGGCCATTTTGGAACCTTTAGCCCATCATAACCCCAAAAAATTCTTAAAATTCTTCCCGGGATTTTGTTTATTCTAGAATTTAAATAACAAATTCTGGCTTTTCTGTAGATTAGAGCTAGGATGTGTCATTCTGAAGAATCACCCCAAATTCCTTCATTTTTTTTTTCTTTGGCTGGTTAGGATGGAGCTGCAACCATTGTCTACGTTGGGTGCACAAAAATTGCTAGATTGGAACTGTGGGAAGAACTCTATCTCATTAGTCAGCATTTTAATAAAAGATGGATGGTAAGGGAATTTTAATTTCCTTGCCTCTCTTGCTAAAAAGAGGGGAGGCAGATCCCCAACTCTTCCACTATGAATAAATTTAATGATAATAGACAGGCCCTTGAATTCTTTGATCTGGTTTACACTGAACCTGATTTCTCTTGGAGAAAGGGCAAGCTCTAGGAGAGACTTTACAAATTCCTTGTCAATGACCACTGGCTTTAGAACTTCCTCCACACCACTGTCACTTTACTTAGTCTGGCTGGATCAGATCACAGGACTCTTCTTATTATTATCTCTGCTGCTCATCACCAAGGAAAAAATCTTTTCAGATATTTGAATATGTGGTCTACTCACAAGGATTTTCTTACAACTGTTAAAGCTCATTGGAGGGACATTGATCACCCAAGCCCCTTAATCAAACTATGGTGCCTGCAAAAAAAGTTGGGAAGGCCTCACTTAATGGAATAGAAACACTTTTGGTAATGTTTTGGCTGGGGTAGAACAAGCTGAATGGGTACTGGTGGGCTTAGAAATTATTGTTGTCAATGGTTTGGGAGATGAAGTTTCACTTATAGAAAAAAATGAAAAACTTCTTACAATTGTGGCCTGGCAGGAAGATTTTCTGAAACAAAAAGCTTCCACAAACATATTTATGTATGGGGACAAGAACACAAAGTACTATCACGCTTGCATCAAATATAAAATTAAATGTAATATCAATCACTCCATAAAGGCTGATCATGGAAACTAGATCAAGGACCCAACTTAAATCGCTGAAGTACTGTGGAATATTGTAAAAAGTTAATGCAAAGCCCAAACCAACAACGAGTGCAGTTGGACCCAGAATTATTTCTCTCTGATCATGAATATAGTTCCAATATCAATCTTGTTGAAGTTCTAACTGAGGAGGAAATTTGGCTTGCCCTCTTCACCATAGATAGTGCTAGATCAGCAGGTCCAAATTACTTCACATCTAATTTCTACTAGAAAGCTTGGGACACAATTAAAGAGGATGTAGTGCTGACAATACAAAGCTTTTTCCAGGGTCATGATTTACCAAAGTATTTTTGTGCTGCCATAATTGTTTTTGTTTCTAAATCTTCAACTAGAGAACAGTGGCAACACATTAGAACAATTAGTCTCACTAATGTGGTAAGTAAAGTTATCTGCAAAATTCTAGTGAGGAGGCTACAAGCCCACTTGCATCATCTAATCAGTCCAAAATAGGCAGCCTTTGTGAAGGGGAGGTACATAGGGGATAATGTGCTTCTAACTCAAGAACTACTAAATGATTTAGAAAATCCTTGCAAAGGGGGAAATCTAATATAGAAACTTGATTTGAAGAAGTCTTATGACATGTTACACTGGGATTTTGTGATGGATACCTTGGAGGTCAGGGTTTCTTCAAGTGCTTCATGTCTGATCATTAAAAGATGGTTGGAAGGAAATGCGAATTCAGTTTTTATTAATGGGAGAGGTCATGTCTTCTTTAAAGCCTCCAGGGGTCTCAAACAACGAGACCCATTACCCCCAACTATCTTTATACTTGACTTGGACTATCTATCTAGATTTTTTTATAGACCCACTCAAAGAAAGAGCTATAACAAATATCATCATAAGTCTACCCTAGATATCAGCCACTTAATTTATGCATATGACATTATCATCTTCTCTAAAGCCAACAAAGCTGTTGCTAAGTTGGTACATAAAACAATGTATTATTAATAAAGAAAAGTGTCAAGTTCTTTTCTGTAAAAGAATTTATCCCTCCATCAAACAATGTATTATTAATCTCACTGGCTTCACCCCCATGTCCACTCCTTTTAAATAACTGGGAGTTCATCTTCTTAAAGTCAAAACCAAGCTTACCCATTTTGATGTGGTAGTTGACAAAACCAACTCCCAATTACAATGCTTGACCAACTCTTTTATTTCAAATAGAGGCAGAACCACGCTGTTGAAGGCATCCTCACTACCTTTTTATCCCACAATCTATTAAAAGCAGTAATGAAGAATAGCACCTAACTTGTCTTGGAAAGATGTTTCAACAGATTTCTCTGGGTTGGGCAGAGAAAACAGCTACATTGGGCCAGCTGGCAGAAAGCAGCTAAATCAATTTTTTCTGGAGGCCTGGGGCTTAAGGGACTTCAACATCTTCAACATATTAGTCAATGTAAACTATGACTTAAATTCAAATAGCAGACTACTAATTGGTCATAGTTTATGTTGGCTAAACACTGCAGATCTTCCCTCCTCCTTTCTCTTCTCTATCTCTTACTCACTCTCTCTCTCACTCTCCCTCAATCCCTCCCTCTCTCATTTTCTCCCTCTGTCTTTCTTGGTTCTTACGCTCCATCTCTTTATTACTTTACCTCTCTCTAGCTTTCTCTCACTCTCTTTCTCCCTCTCTCTCTTTCTTGCTTCTCTTGCTCTCTCTATCTCTAGCTATTTTTGTCTCACAATCTCTATCTTTCTTTCTCTCTCTCCCTCCCTCTTTCTCACTATCTCTCTTTCTTTATCTCTCTATACCCCTCCCTCACTATTACTCTTTCTCTTGCTCTTTTAATCATTTATTCTCTCTCTAACTTTCTCTCTCTCAAGCTCTCTCTCACTCTCTATCTCTTATTTTTTCCTTTTATCTATCCCTCCCTCCCCCTCTTTCTCTCACTCTCTCCTTCTTTCACTCTCATTACCTCACTATCTCTCATTCTTTCTCTTTCTTTATTTTCTTTATAGCTCTATATCTCTCTCTATCTCCCTTTCCCTCTCTAAGTCTCCATCCCTCATATCTCTCTCGTTCACTCTCTCTTTTTCTACTCTCTCTATCACTCTTTCACAATAAAGAGATAGACAGCTAAAGAGTGAGTGAAAGAGAGATAGTGGCATCAACCAATCTCTCTCTTTCTCTCATTCCTCCCTCTCTTACTCCCACTCCCTTTTGTTATTCCCTCTCTTCCGCTCTCACTTTCTCACTCTCTCTTACTCTTCATATCTCTCTCCCTTGCTTCCCATCTTTCTCTCACTCTGTCTCTTGCTTTCTCTCTCACACCACTCTCGCTCTCTTTATCTTTCTCTAAAACTCTCATTTTCTCCTCTCTCTCTCTTATTTTTCTCTTGCTCTCTCTAGCAAGAGATAGAGAGATCAAGAAAGAAAAAAAAGAGAGGAAGAGAAAGAAGAAGAGAGCATCTCTATATTGAGAGAGAATAGGAGAGAGATAGGTTGATAGGTGGATGGAGAAAGGGAGATCAATCGAGAGATTTGGAGAGTGGGTGGGAGAGGATGAAAAGAGAGAATAATAGAGATAGAGGAGAGGAAGAGAGAGACATAGATGAGAAGGAAGGAGGGAGGAAAGGAGGGAATGATCCAATTTTTTTATTGCGATAGATTGTGTAAAATTTAAATAAATATAATCAATTAATATTTAGATTCTACGCAAGTGTACGTCTTGTTATCAAGTAATAATGGACTTTCTATTTAAGCCCCAAATATCGATCCCACGGAGAAAGTTTAAATTGGAAATGATAAATTTGCTAAGAAATTCACAGAAAGTTAATTGAAATCACTGTCACTAATTTCAATTGTTGAGAGGTAATCAAAATTAAATTTTTAAACTATTATCAAATAAAAAATGAAAAGTTTAAAATAGTAAGTACTAGTCTATTAACTATGTTTATGTAACAAAGATTTTTATGTCAAAAACCATCCTTCCCACTACAATGAAGCAATGGTAAAATGAGATGAGATAAATTTTCATAATATGTATTGTACCAAATAGGAGCAATTTTGATGCTCTACCCTGATAGAGTACATAGAAAATCATTGGCTAATCTTAGTCTTTAATCCCTAAATCTGTGGCTAGGCTAGGAGGATACCGGCTCCCACTCCAGAGCTCTCACTTCCCTTCACCTGAAGGCGCTCTCGCTTCAATTTTTAAACAATAAGACCAAATTGGAGATTTTAGTCTGTCACCCTAAAGGTTCTCTAATTCTATACCCAAAAAAGAATATTTCCCTATTTATTTACACTTAATTCCATGAATGATGTTCTCTTCCATGGAATCAAATGTGATCATCACTCTGTTATAGAACTCATACTCCATTTCCTGGATCATATGTTTCACAATACATTTTAACAATTCAATTGGCCAGATCGAAAAGTAAATTAAGTTTGGAGTTGAAAAATTATCACAATTTATTTTACATTTTAATATTGGCACATCCATATTATCTCTTCATTTCACTATATCTCAGAGTAGGGAGAAAGATACAGGGAACTACTCAAACTTCATGAGAAAGAAATAACAAAACACAAATTTCATATATAAAAGAAAGTTCATACAACACTAATAAACAAACAATACTTATCTGAAAACTCTTTCTCAAAGCAAATCATTTGTAACCTTTTCTTAAAAATGCAAGAAGAAAATATCTCTCACTTTTCTCCTTCTCCAACACTCTTACAGAAAGTTTCACACTAATTCTCACCACAAAAACTCTAAACTATGAAAGAAAAATAAAAAATTGACTATAATATGATATTTGAATGGAATGATGTGGTGCAAAAAATGAACGTAGAGGAGTGAAAAATGTAGAGGAGCACTTTTTCTGATGAACTTCGGCCCCAAATAGTGCCCAAGGTTGGTTCTCCAAGAGGTGCCTCAAAAAACTCTTCAAAAAATTGTCTAAATACATCAAACCTTCTAGAAATGGGGTCTGCAGCGCCTTTGGCGCAGTCGACGCTGGGCTGGCGTCGTTGGTACTGAGTAAAAATCTACAGCCTTAAGTTGTTCTGCACCGTCGGTGCTGACCTCGGAGCTGCTAGCGCTGAGCATTTCTTCAAAAACGTAATTTTGACTCCAAATTTCATCCTTTTTATTTTTTTATTTTTGCTTTAAGCCCTAAAAATTAATAACCTACAAGAAAACATAAAAATATCTTCCATTAAAATGCAATATCACAAAAAATGAGTATAAAATATGGGTATAAAAATGCATATATTTTTTGTGTATTAAAATCCGCCAAACGTACATGTTATTTGTCCTCAGGTAACTTCTCTACTACATAAAAATATGACTTATGGTAAAGAATTTAACTTTTAGATTTTCATATTTTAGTTCTCTAAATATAATAGTTTAACTTAAGAAAAATTCAAAACAATTCTAGTTAATACTAAAGGTGTAAGGATGTTCAGTAATTAACTCTAAGGTTTCTGATCCTCTATTTCTTTCAAAAAAAATTACAATTTGTCATATTAAAGTCACTTAGAAAATTCACATGAAAAAGAACTTCATAAAAATTTATTAATAATTAAGCTAACATTCAAATAAAAAGTTTATAAAATGTGTCCAAGTCTTTTTCTTTAAGTTGATTCAAGTGAAGCCAATTTTTAATTAAGCATCTCCTCAAGCTTCTCCCCACATCTTTTCTTTTTCTTTTCTTTTTTTTTTCTTTGCTTTTTTTTTTCTTTTCTTTTTCTTTTCTTTTTATTTTTTTTTTCCGAGGATTACTATATTTGGATATCCTTTAATGATTTTGAACTTCACTATCCTCTTTTTAAAGTTAAAAAATTTTTACATTTTTTTTACTTAACAAATTTATATTAACTTAAAGATTTCATAAACTTTAATTCTTTTCTTTTTGCCTGAATTTCTTTAAGATTTTTAATACTTCAAAAATACAAATTTCCATTACTAAAAAAAGAAAAACATAGTCTTATTCTCTTTTATCAAATATCTTAGCCCCTAAATTTAACCTTTATTATTGAAAATTTTACTTAAATTTACTAAATATTTAGAAATATAAATATAGTTATCCAAAGTTAACCTCTATTACCAAAGGTCATGTTAATTTAAAATTTTGAAAATATAGTTAAGTGAGGACAAACAAAATTAAATTCTTCTANCACCTTCCCTATATGTATAAGAAAGTGATATCCTAAACTCCAAGCTCAAGGATTATATGTCAGTAATCCAATAAATCAGATACCAAGGGTTAGGCATCCTTCCATCAAGAATATTGATTAAGGTCAGTGAATCTGTTTGAACAATTAATTGGTTCCAGTTGCATTTTTGGGCCATGAACACTGCCCAAAATTAGCTTGAGCTTCTGCTTCCAAAGGGTCCTCTGCCCAGGTAGGAGACTAAAAGTAGAGTAAACATTCCCCACTGTCATTTCTAAATACTGCTCCAACCCCTGCATTAAGAGCAATGAAGCTTCCATCAGTGTTAACTTTGATCCAACCCTTAGGAGGGAAACTCTAATGAACAAGAGCAAACTGGATTTTCCTTGAAAAGTAGGTGGTGGTTGTGCAAAGGATCTCAGAAAGTTTTTTGTGACAATACAGTTACTGCAGATAGTAGTAGCAATTGGTGGCAATGGCAGTGGCATCCACATGGGCTTCATTATATTTCAGCTTATTTCTAGCCATCCAAACAAACCAAGCAGTGATGCAAGGGATGGGAGGTAGAGATTGGGCCTACCAATCTTTCCAGCTTAGAGAGAATTCATACCAGAACAACTTAACAGTATTAAGTTTCATTCTAGGCAAAAGGAGGTGTCAAACTTGTTGAACAATGGAGCAATTAAAGAACAAGTGTTGGAGAGTCTCTTCTTCAGTTTTACACAGGCTGCATCTGGAGGGGCCTCTCAAGCCTTTTAATTTTAAGATATCATCAGTGGGAATGAAACCATGGAATAATCTCCATGAGAAAAAAGCCATAGAAGGAGAAAGGAACTTGTTCCAAACACATTTACCCCAGGAAACCTCCTGTTGAGGAAAGCAGAAACTAGATATGGAAGTAGAAAAAGTCTGAGATACCTTCTTTTTCACTATAAGTTTAAATTTCTTGGATCTATCAATAGGTCTTTTCAGAAATTTATTGAGTTGTCTATTATCAAGGATGTCTCAAAGAGCTTGCTGGTTCCAACCTCCATCATACCATAAGTCAGCCACTTGGGTTGTAAGGCTGAAAGGAGAGCAAGGTAAAGGAGTGATAATGCCTTCTCCAGTCCAATTATCTAGCCACAAATTGAGCCTACCTTCTCCCATTTCCCAAATAAATAATTATTCAGCCTTAGATCTCATCTTCAACATGTTTTTCCATGTCCTTGAATCCCCCAATCTATTAGTCACAAGAGAAGGATGTCGATCTTTGCAGTATTTTCCTTTCAAGAATTTAGCCCAAAGAGAATTCTGTGCTCTAAATATAACCCAGAGTTTATAAAAGTTGGTTTGGGTAATTTGCTGGAAGCTTTTAAACCCCAGTCCACCAGCTCTAGTGCTGCCACAAATTTTTTGCCACCTAACCCAATGCACCTGCTTTCTCTGACCTACCCATAGGAATCTATTGAAATTTCTTTCAAGAGTAGATTGGATGGATTTCTTCATGAAAAATACCTGCGAAATATAGGATGGAAGAGCAGCCAAAATACTTTTGAGGAGGGTAATTTTTCTCCCATTAGAGAGGAAAGAGTTAGACCAGCTGTTAAGTTTGTCTTGGAATTTTAAAGTAATGTCATCAAATTGGACTTGTCTTGTCCTCCCTTTAAGCAGTAAAGTCTCCAAGTATTTCAAGGGAGGAAAGCCAGTATAAAATCCAGTAAGTTCTGAAATCCAATGCTTGATATCAGGTTTCACTCTTTTACTAAACACTGCTTGGCATTTCTGTTTATGAAATTTCATTCCAGAGCATTCTTGAAACTTTTCTAGACATTGGAAAAGCAATTTAACTACAGGTATTGTAGCTTTGGCAAATGCAATAACATCATCAGCAAAAGCTAAATGGTTCACAACAATGTTAGATCTGTGGCTATAGAGCGAGTGAGGAAATTTGGCCATTAATTAGTTCAACAATCTAGACAAATAATCAAAAGCAATTATGAAGAAAGTGGGGGATAAAGGGTCACCTTGCTCGATGCCTCTAGGGGCTATGAAGAAACCTTGAGACTTCCCATTAATGAAAATAGAATGGTAGTTGTTATTTAGCCACCTATGGTTCAAAGAAATAAAAGACTGTGAGAATCCCCTTGCAGATAGCACCTCCTCAATGAATCCCCAATGTATGGTATCATAAGCCTTTTGGATATCAAGTTTGAAAAAAAAAATCCCACCTCTACACTATTTGTCCAAATCCTAGACTAATTCTTGAGCCAAGAGAACATTCTCCACTATGCTTCTACCTTGTACAATGGCTTAATGATTTTCACTGATGAGATGATGTAAATGAGGCTGCAGTCTATTGGAAATCACCTTGCCAATAATTTATGACGAAACATTAGTAAGACTGATAGGCTTGAAATGGTCCAATTAGAGCTTGGAGTTATTTTTCGGAATTAAGGTGATGGTAGAGCTTTTAAAATAGTTAGGTAGATCCATCCCTCTGAAAAAACTTTGCACAGCCTCAACAAGATCACCTTTAATGACTTCCATGCTTTCTTATACAAATTTGCTAAAAATCCATCAGGGCCTGCCACTTTGGAGCTGTCAATAGAGGTCAAAGTTGACCAAATTTTCAGTTCCCCAGGAATAGAAGCCAAGTTCAAGTTACTTGTGTAACTCTGATTTTTACTGAGGA
The DNA here is from genome assembly GCA_002079205.1 of Phalaenopsis hybrid cultivar. NCBI lineage: Eukaryota > Viridiplantae > Streptophyta > Magnoliopsida > Asparagales > Orchidaceae > Phalaenopsis > Phalaenopsis hybrid cultivar. Next base: position 209,267 of record JXCR01142126.1, read on the forward strand.
GATCTTGCTGAATTTGAAGCCATAAGACTGGAGGTTGATTAAAGAGAGTTTGGAAATAATTAATAGCACTAGCAGCAATTAATTTTTTAGATTTAATTGACTGCCCAGAGGGATCCCTAATCTTGTGAATGGTGTTGGATTTCCTCTTATATTTGATACAAGCATGAAATGCTTAGAGTTTTTGTCCCCTTCATAAAATCTGGTCTTGACAGCCTTTTGAGCATAAAATTCCTCCTGCATACAAATAGCATTCATTAGATTTTCATTAGCCAACATTAGATCCTTTTCTGTATCAGGCTTGTTTTCCATCCTGGTCTCCAAAGCATTCACTTCCTTTTCAGCCTCCTTTACTTTCAAATTGATATCCCCCACCACTGTTCAGTTTCAATTAGACAATTGTCTACCAATCTTCTTTTGCAGCATCCATAGTTTAATCAGAGGATTAAAGTGGTGACAGTCCCTCTACCTTAAAGAGATTTGATTAAGAAAATCTTGGTGAGAAGACCACATGTTGAGATATCTAAAGCTAGACTTATGCTTGATTGGAGAAGCAAAGATAGTGATAAGTAAGGGCCTGTGATCTGATCCTGTAATACTTAGATGTTGAACAGAAGTGTGTAGAAACTCACTAAACCAAAGAGAATTGATAAAGATTCTATCCAAACTTTCCCATAAAGATCCTCTCCTCCATGTAAACTTGGGACTAGTAAAACCAAGATCAAATAAGCCAGCCAAGCAAATATTATCATTGAAACAGTTCATAGATTTAATATCAGGTGGATTGCCTCCTAGTTTTTTAGAAGAAGCTGAAATGGAATTGAAATCCCCACCCACCAACCATAATGAGTTGCAAGATCTACTAATAACAACAATGCTCTCCCAAAGCTCCAATCTGGTCCTTGAGAAACTTTCAGCATAAACAAAAGTGGCCAACCCCTCTTGCCCCCCAAAGATAAACTTGATATGAAGGAATTATGGGTGATCCCACAAAATCTGACACAGAACTTCCTTTCTATAAAGTACCCAAATTTTATTGTTTAAACTAGCTAAATGAGAGAAACCAGAAAATTTTCTAAGGAATTTCTGGGAGTTTTTGGAGACCATAGGCTCCAAAATAGCCACAAACCAAAACTTATACATCCTATTTAGAGCAATAAGTTTGTTAAGGGATTTAGGATGTGCCAATCCTCTAACATTCCAACACAAAATGTTCATCATCCAATGGAGATGGATTTCCTTCTAGATTTAGCCATGGCCTCCTTTGTTTAATTATGAGTTTTTCTGTCTCTAAATGAGTATGTTCCTCCCTTCACAATGGTAAAATTTTGGTTACCCTTTTTCTTTTTTCTTGTTTTTTGGGTCTGCCATTCATCTACCAAGGTAGTCTGTAAATCATCAACAAAGGTAGAGTCCGCATGATAATCCCTATGGACCACCTCACCAATTTCCAACTGAGAAATCTAGGGCACAGAAATAATAGATTCCTAAACAGTGTCTGCAATAGCACTAGCTATGACCTGTACAACTAATGGTTCTTGGGGACTTACTGAAGGGCCAACTTCATCATTATATCTATTGTCAGTAATTTCATTTAAAAGAGAATGATGGTTAGGACTAGAAATGGCCTTATCTTTGTCTACATTATCACTCTCAATAATCAAGGCAGTATTAGGGACCTGGTGAATCTCAGCAGAAACCCTAGCTTTATTCCCAGAATTGATAGAATCAGGATTGTCAGCAGTAATTGCCCCTTCCCTCACATGCTCCATCAAAGAGTCCACAGGTAGATCTACATCCTTTGGGGACCTAGGATTAATATTCCTGAGATGATGGTGTAGTTTGAAACACTTATTATCTGTATGCCCAAACATACAACAATGGAAGCAATAATATGGCTTTTGTTCAGCAATAATTTTCTGTCAATAGCCATTGTGCTCAGTACCTAACCATATTTCATGAACTGCTGGAAGAGTTATGTCCCTTTCAACTAAGATTATAACTACTGAAGGTCTAGATAAGTTGAAAGTAGGAACATCTAATTTTAGGGGTTTACCTAAAGCCTGTCCAATATTAAACACAACTTTATTATTGAAAAAATGAAGCTTTATGCCTAGAAGTTTAAACCATATAGAAACTATTAGAAGTTCCTTGCTAGGATCAAATTTAGTGGACCACTTTAGAATCTTCATAGTGTCGCCTTCAATCTGTAGAATCATCTTAGAAAAACCTCTAGCATAATCATATTCTCTTATTATGTTTATTAAAATGTGTCTTCCATCAATGAGGCCGACTCTCCAAGCCCCTTTAAGTTTAATGCCATAAAAAAACTTTCTTATAGCTTCCATTTTAGGGTGAGCTAACTGAAATTTACCTATGAGAGTAGATTTGCAAATCTCAGTCAAGTTTTGGATATCCTCATCATTATAGAAAATAATCATTGTTCCACTCTTCCTTCTCAAAGTTTTTATGATCGGGTCAACCACCTCATGGTAACTTTGAGGAAAAACCAAGTCATCAAAGTCCTTAATAGTGTCAAATCCTTTTCTCACAACATCAGCAAAAGTAGCCTTTGCCCATTGAATATTAGTGACTAAATCCACATTATTTTGCTCAGCCATCTAATCTCCACATCAATGGAACAGTAACTCGACCTCAATTTGAAAAAAAGAAGTTTCCCGGGAAGCAGAAAATCTAGAGAAAACAACAAGAAGCTTCCAAGGAAAGAAGAAAACCCAAGGAAAAAGGAAAACTAAGACCAGAGAAGAGCTAGAAACCACC
>JXCR01142126.1:214495-240623 GCA_002079205.1 Phalaenopsis hybrid cultivar
TAAATATCTTTTTAAAAATAGAAAAACTTTCTAAAAAGTGCATATTGTGTAATCTTCCCTGTGGGTTCGATATTCAAGTCTTAAACAGAAAAACCTTTATTACTTGATAATGATATGTATACTTGCATAGTATCCCAATATAAATATATATATGAATTAAAAAGTTAAATTCTTATTTTTCTTCAGGATTAAGTTTTTGGTTTTGTTGCAAAATAAGGAAATATAAGTGAAAAATATCATCAGAACTATTGTGATACTGTGCATAAGCATTAGTCCTCCATGTATAAAGTATTTGGCGTCGTTGCCGGAAAAAAAAAAACTAAGTAATATTCTATTTTTAAAAAGTCTTATTTAAAATTTAAATATTGTATCTCATTTTGTATGTTTTTTTATTTTATTTTTATTTTATGTTATTGTATGCGTAGTTCAGGTTATGAATTTAGGGTTCTGAAGGACTAGTGCCCTACGATTCTGAATTAGAAAGAACTATTAGAAAAATGAGAAAAAACAAAAAAAAATTACAAAAATGGCAAAACAAAATAATCAAAATGCTGAAATTCATCAAGAGTTTAGACCTTTAAGAGATTATGCCAACCCTACTGTAGNTTTTTATTTTTAAATATACACACAAACACGTATATAAAAAACATTACAGTTTTTCTATAATAATTTTATAGTTAAAATTTAAAATTTTCCTAAAGAAGTTTCATTGCTAATCCCGACAACAACACCAAAAAGTTGACCTGACACACAATTACGTAATTAATTTAATTCTGAAATATGACCAAAAGCTTAACCCAATTTATATTTAGCGGCTAGTGTGTAAAATTAAAAATTATATAAAGTTGATCAAATGGTTTACACACTTGGGGTACTGCGCAAGCATATGTCGCATTTAAAGTAATATAGGGCTCTACTGGATCCTTAGTATCAATCCCACTAAGAAAGGCAAAACTATTATTGGAAGTCTTTAGTAAAACCATCTTTAAATTATAGTTAACTTATATAGGAAATGATAAAAAAGTTTTGGTGTATTACCTAATTCTACAGAATAAAAGGGAATGCTAAGTATGCTAAGAAAATGTAGAATGTAAATGCAAGAAAATTTTAAAAAGCTAAAATGTAAAGTTACCACTAAGCAATTCTAAACTAATGATGTATAGAAAAGTTCAAAATTTTACAAAACTTCATTTCCCTTGCAATGAGTTTATAATCAGTGTAGGAATGAAATAATTTTAAATATAATTAAGGTATTGTGTCAAATAGGAGCATCCATATTCTTTACCCTCTCTTGAGTGCATAAAGAACATTGGTTAATTGATACACCTAAAATATATAGTATATTTAGACACATTTTTATGCCTATTTTTTAGATATTGCGCTTTAATGGGAAGTATTTTTGTGTTTTTCTTGAAGATACAAGTAAAAATGGAAAAAAATGCTTAAAGGAGTGAAAAATGATCAAATTTGGAGCAAAAAGGTGAAAAATTGTGCAAATGTTTTTGCGCCTAAGCGCCAGATCCGGCGCATAAGCGCCGGTTAAACAGAGAAGGTCACGCCTAAGTGTCGAGACCCCGCGCTTAAGCGCCAGTGGTAGTTACTAGACGAGTAAAATCAATTTTCACGAATTTTGAAGAGGTTTTTGAGGCATCCATTGGCTTAATAGGTGATTATAACCACCATGGACAAAAATTATCCTGAAAGGATGCATCTCTTGGGCAAATACATCGAATCAAGACACATTTTGAAGAGATCCCAATGCACCTCTTAGAAAACAATAAAAGAAAGAAGAAATGAGTTAGAAAAGAGTCCTGAAAATAATTGCAAGTTTTGAAAGTTCTTTTCTGCAAGTTAGTTAGGAGAGATTTTGAGGAACAACTTTTTATTTACTTTATCCTTTTTGTTATTTTGTTTTGAGTGATTTTAAAAAAAAAGAGATTCAAAGGAACTTCAAGATTTTGGTGGAAAACTTGAGATAAGTTTTTATCTTTTTTGTTTTAGACTATTTTTGGTTTTAATTGAGACTTGTTGTTGGTTTGCCAATGATTTCTTCTTTTAAACTAAAGTGTGGTTTTCTTTTCTTCATAGATTTTGAGTAGTTTTCTTTATCTTTCTTCTTAAAATGATAAGTAATTAAGTTTTGTATGGAAGTTGTGGAGAGTATTGATCTTTAATGTTGAAAGAAGTTGCGATGTGTTAAATTCATGCACTTCATTTTCTTCTTGATTTGACCAATCTAGATGTTAAAATTTGTTGTGAGAACATGTAAGAACCGGGTTGGTATTGTCTCAGTCAATAAATTAGAAAGAATCACATGAGGTTGTATGAATGAGAATGTAGTTCATATGATTGATTGAAAATAAATAAAAGAATCATATGAGGTTGTATGAATGAGAATATTTCATATGATTGAGTGCAAATAGATAGGAAAATATTCATCGATAAGTGTAGAGTTATAGAACTTTAAAGTGACAGGTTAGAGCCCCTAACTTGGTTTATTATTTTAGGTTATGATACAAGAATTTTAGCTCCCAGGTGGTGGGAATTGAGGGAACTCTAGAGTGAGAGCTAATATGTTCCCTCTCTAGTCGGCCTTCAAAACTAATCAAACTTTAAATTAGCCAATGCTCTTTATAACACCTCTAGTAACAGTAAAAAATATTATTGCTCCTATTTGACCTAACACAATTTGTATACTTCCACAACATAATTCCTATACTTATTACTGATTCATGATAAGAAGAAAGATATTTTCATATTAAGTACTTTTCTTCTACAAAAACTTTAGTTATCTTTTTACTCTTTCGTTAAAATATCAAAAATACCAAAAGTATTTACATTTTAAATTCCTGCAAAAGTCATTTTTAGTTTAAGTAAATATCTTTTTAAAAATAGAAAAACTTTCTAAAAAGTGCATATTGTGTAATCTTCCCTGTGGGTTCGATATTCAAGTCTTAAACAGAAAAACCTTTATTACTTGATAATGATATGTATACTTGCATAGTATCCCAATATAAATATATATATGAATTAAAAAGTTAAATTCTTATTTTTCTTCAGGATTAAGTTTTTGGTTTTGTTGCAAAATAAGGAAATATAAGTGAAAAATATCATCAGAACTATTGTGATACTGTGCATAAGCATTAGTCCTCCATGTATAAAGTATTTGGCGTCGTTGCCGGAAAAAAAAAAACTAAGTAATATTCTATTTTTAAAAAGTCTTATTTAAAATTTAAATATTGTATCTCATTTTGTATGTTTTTTTATTTTATTTTTATTTTATGTTATTGTATGCGTAGTTCAGGTTATGAATTTAGGGTTCTGAAGGACTAGTGCCCTACGATTCTGAATTAGAAAGAACTATTAGAAAAATGAGAAAAAACAAAAAAAAATTACAAAAATGGCAAAACAAAATAATCAAAATGCTGAAATTCATCAAGAGTTTAGACCTTTAAGAGATTATGCCAACCCTACTGTAGATGGACTTCATTGTAGTTTTCAAAAACCTATTGTAGTGGCTAATTCATTTAAGCTTAAACCTGTTATTATCCAAATGGTATCAATAATCAGTTTGGGGGATCACCAACTGAAGATCCAAATTTGCATCTTACCAATTTTCTAGAATTGTATGCTACATTTAAATACGATGGTGTTTCAGATGATGCCATAAAACTTAGGTTATTTCCTTTCCCACTGAGGGATAAAGCTAAGATGTGGTTGAATTCATTAGCACTTGTATCTATCAGAATTTGGGGTGATTTAGCACAAAAATTCCTTGCTAAATATTTTCCACCATAAAGCTGGGAAGCTTAGAAATGATATTACATCTTTTAATCAGTTTGAAGGGGAATCTATTTATGAAGACTTCAAAGCTTAGAAATGATATTACATCTTTGAATCAGTTTGAAAGGAAATCTATTTATGAAGCATGAGAACTATTTAAAGAACTCTTAAGAAAGTGTCCACACCATGCTATACCAGATTGGTTAATAATTCAAACTTTTTTAATGGATTAATTGGTTCCCTTAGATCTATTATCGATGTTGGTGGTGGTGGTTCATTGATGTCAAAACCATTTCATGACACTTATGCTTTAATTGAAGAGATGACTACCAATAATTTTTAATGGCCTTCTAAGAGGATAAATGTCAAGCTATGTAAAGTTTACGAAGGATATTCTCAACAGAAAAAGGAAGTTTGATGATAATGAGACTATTGCACTTAGTGAGGAGTGCAGTGCTATAATTCAGAAGAAACTTCCTGAAAAGCTTAAAGATCATGGTAGCTTTACAATTCCATGTGCAATAGGAGACGTATTTTATGAGAAAGCTTTATGTGATTTAGGTGCAAGCATTAACCTTATGTCATTATTAATATTTAAAAGATTGGGATTAGGAGAAATAACCCCTAATACTGTAACTCTACAGTTATCAGATCATTCAATAACCTATCCTAAAGAAGTTATAGAAAATTTTCTAGTGAAAGTGGATCAATTTATCTTTCCTGTTGATTTCATTGTGCTATATATAGGGGATGATAAAGAGATACCTATCATTTTGGGGAGGCCTTTCATAGGCATAGGAAGAACAATGTTAGATGTGCAAAAAGAGGAATTAACAATGCACACCAATGATCAAACTGTTACTTTTAACATTTCAAAATCAATGAAATACCCTGCTAAAGGTAAAGATGATAAATGCTATAGAATGGATATTACAAGATATCTGAGCGAATGCCATTTCAAGACTACTTATTAAGAAAAATCTGAAGAAAAAGATTTAGAACACGAGTAAGAAGAGGAAGTAGATCAATGTGTAAATCTTTCTAAGGAAGATTCAAGTTATGTTCAAGAAAGTTTTGAAATTTTGGACACGATAGACAAAGACAATCAATCTATTGAATAACCTTAAGAACTTAAGTTGAAATTACTTCCTAAACATTTAAAATATGCCTTTTTAGGAGATTCCTCTACATTACTGTTATAATTTTCTCAAAGTTAATAAAGGAAGAAGAAGAAAAGCTGGTGAAAATTCTGAAAAATTTGAAGAAAGCCTACGGATGGACAATTGCTGATATTAAAGGAATCAGTCCTTCAATTTGTATGCATAGAATTAATCTAGAAGAAAACTGCAAACCCAAGGCTGATCCATAAAGGAGATTGAATCTTATTATGAAAGCGGTTGTTAAGAAAAAAAATTTAGAGTGGTTAGATGTTGAAATTATCTACCCTATTTCAGATAGTGCATGGGTTAGTCCAATTCAATGTGTTCCTAAGAAAGGAGGAGTAATTGTAACTGTGAATGAGCATAATGAGTTAATACCTACTAGAAAAGTTACAGGATGACAAATATGCATTGATTATAGAAAATTAAATCTTGCCACTAGGAAAGATCATTTTCCACTACCCTTAAATGCTGGATAGACTAGCTGGGCATAAATACTTTTGTTTTTTGGATGGATATACCGGTTATAGTTGGATAGACTAGCTGGGCATAAATACTTATGTTTTTTGGATGGATATACTGGTTATCACCGTTTTCTAGATGGATCTATCGGTTATCATCAAATTCAAATATCTCATGAGGATCAAGAGAAAACAAACTTTAAGAAGAATGCCCTTTGGTTTATGTAATGCCACTGCTACATTTCAAAGATGTATGATGACATTTTTGTGTGATTTAATTGAAAAATGGATTGAAGTCATTATGGATGACTTTTCAGTGTTTGGAACTTCATTTAACTCATATTTAATACATTTATCAAAAGTTCTTAAGTGCTGTGGAGAAATAAATTTAGTCCTTAACTAGAAAAATGTCAATTTATGGTAGCACGAGGAATTGTATTAGGTCATCAAATATCAGAAAATGGTATGGAAGTAGATCCTGCTAAAATTTCAGGTGATCACTATTTACCTTATCCAGCAAATATAAGGAAAATTAGGAGTTTTTTAGGACATGTTGGATTCTACAGCCGATATATTAAGGACTTTTCTAAGATTGCTAAGCCTTTATGCCATTTATTGGAGAAAGTTGCAATTTTTAATTTTGATGAGGAATGTCTAAAAGCTTTTAAATCATTAAAAAAAAAAATTAATCCCTGCACCAATTATAGTTTCAACAAATTGGGAAAACCCATTTGAACTTATGTGTGATGCAAATGATTATGCTATTGGAGCTGTTTTAGAACAAAGATATGATAAAATTTTCAAAGTTATTTACTATGCTAGTAAAACTATTAATGAAACTCAAATTAATTATACAACAACTGAAATAGAGTTATTAGCAATAATATATGCCTTTGATAAATTTAGATCATATTTGATTGGAACTCATTGTACAACAACTGAAAAAAGTTATTAGTAATAGTATATGCCTTTGATAAATTTAGATCATATTTGATTGGAACTCATTGTATAGTGCATACATATTATTCTGCTATTAAGTACTTAATGAAAAACAAGGATACTAAACCAAGACTTATAAGATGGATTCTTCTTTTAGAAGTATTTAATTTTGAAATAGTAGATTGAAAGGGAATTGAAAATCAAATTACCGATCATTTGTCCAGGCTTGAATTAAAAAAACCACTCTGTTTTGAAAAAGAAATTAATGAATATTTTCTAGATGAAAAATTGTTCATTGTAAGTGAGTGGCGTGTTCCGTGGTATGCCGACATTGTGAATTATATTGTTAGTGATCTTAAACCCTATGGAATGACATACCTACAAATGAGGAAATTTATTTATAAAGCTAAGACTTATTTTTAGAATGACCAATATTTATATAAACAAGGAAAGGATATGATCATTCAAAGATGTGTACCATTAGAAGAAATTTATGAAATTATCCAAAAATGTCATAATTTTGATTTTGGGGGACATTTTGGTGTTGATAAAATAACATAAAAAATTCTACAATCCGGGTTTTATTGGCCTACAATTTTTAGAGATGTGAATGCTTATATCAAAACTTGTGATAGATGTCAAAGAGTAGGCAATATTTCTAGATGAAATGAGATGACCCTCAATTATATGCTAGAAGTTAAAATATTTGATGTTTGGAGATTAGATTTCATGGGACCATTTATACCATCTTTCAGAAATTTATATATTCTATTAGCAGTGGACTATGTATCCAAATGGATAAAAGTTGTTGCTTTACCTCGATGTGATGCTCAAAGTGTTGCAAAATTTTTGCAAGCGAACATATTTTGTAGATTTGGGATGCCGAGAGTTATCATTACTAATGGGGGAAGTCATTTCAGAAATGTCATTATGGAGAAGTTATTAAAGAAACATCATATAAATCATAGGATAGCTACTGCTTATCATCCTTAAATAAGTGGTTTGGCTGAATTATCTAATTGAAAAATTAAAAGAATTATGGAAAAATCTGTGAATCCAACAAAAATGGATTGGTCAGTCAAACTTGACTATGCTTTGTGGGCTTATAGGATTGTATATAGAACTCCTATAGGAATGTCCCCATATAGGCTATTAGTTGGGAAAGCTTGTCACTTACTAGATGAACTTGAGCATAAAGCATATTGGGCTATTAACGAGTTCAATTATAATTTAAAAGATGCTGGTGAGAAAAGATTGTAATAATTAAATGAGCTTGAAGAGATAAGGAATGAATCTTATGAGAGTGCTAAGATTTATAAAGGAGAGATGAAAATGGGCATGATCAAAGGATTCTTACTAAAAATTTTTAGCCAGGGCAACAAGTTTTGTTATATAATGCAAGGTTAAGATATTTTCAGGTAAACTTATGTCCAGGTGGATGAGCCCATTTGTTGTGATAAAAGTTTATCCTTAGTGAGTTGTGGATATTAAAGATCCTAATTTTGAGAATATTTTTAAATTCAATGGACATAGACTGAAACCTTATTATACACGGGATCAACATAAATATAATGATGGAATGATGTTGGGTAAACCAGAATGAGCACTGGTTACATCTGGCTGACGATGTAAAACAAAACGCTTTGCGGGAGACAACCCATAGTTATCAATGTGTTTTTGCTTTGATTGTTGTTTTGAGTCTGATTAAGAAATTTGAGGTAGTATTTATGAGTTCATTATGTGCTAGTAATGATTTTTAGACTTTATTTAGTGACCTAGACATGTTAGAATGAGAATTTAGACTTTAAGTTGACTGGTGCAAAATTGTGCAGTGGCGCATAAGCACCAGATCCGACGCTGAAGGGCAGCAGTTTAATCACATGTGCAAATTTTGATTTCTAGAAAGTGTAACTACAATTTAGTTGGAATAAACGTGTCTTGGCAGTTTCTAATTGTGTCTAGAAGTTATGAGGGGGAATTAGGACTATAAATAGAAGGGGTTTGTGAAGGAATTTCACCCCATATTATTTTTAGCCCTAAATGTCTAAGAAAGAGAAAGATTTACAGAAAATGTCTTCATGTGAGATGGATTTGAAGAAGAAGGAAGAAGCCATGAAGAAGAAGTTCATTAGTCAAAGTGCACAGAAGATGTATAATGGTTTCTTAGCTGTTACTATTAAAGGGATATCAGAGAAGTCAACAAGATGGGGAATATTATATCTGTATTAGAGACTAAGGTGCTTGAATTGCATGCTCATCTAGAACATATTAGGTGGAAACTTAAGATGCAATTTAGTCATACCAATTATGTAGAGGAAGCAGATAAGGTGATGTTCCTTAAGCAAAAGTGGATCGAAGATGATAGTATTAAAGCTCGTCACCAAATAAGGTGATGTTCCTTAAGCAAAAGTGGATCGAAGATGATAGTATTAGAGCTCGTCACCACCATTCGTTTTATCAACTCTATATTCCTAGAGAGACTACTGAGAGCAAGATTTTGTTCCTTCTAATGAAAAGTGGCATTAAGTTAAGTATTAGGAATTCTGTGTTTGGAGTCATGTTTTTAAGTATGTTAGTGTTTATGTCTTGTATTTAGAGTTTGTGTCACTTATGTGTGTAATTGTAAAATGTGTGTTAAGTGTTTTGTACTTAGGAAAATTTTCTCATCCAAGGCTATTTGGAGAGAAAACTAAGTGTTAAATGTGTTTGTACTTGTTTGCAAATTAAAATAAGTTTGTTTTTGTTAAATTTATGTTATTTTAGCCTCGAATTGAATTAAGTATGATGTAGAATTTTGAGAGAGAAGGGAGTTATAGGAAGTAAAAATAGTCATTTAAGTGTTATGAGACCATTTAGTGGGTGGTTTACTTAGGATTAGTGAATTTTACTTAACAATTAAAAATTTCAAAAATTGTGCACTGGCGCCTAAGCGCCACTTCTCGTGCTTAAGTGTGAGCCAACCTGAGAGCCAGGCACCTAAGCGCCACTTACCCGCTCTTAAGCGCTGGTTCACAAAAACCGGTTCGCGAACGATTAAAAGTGAATTTTAAGTCCGAAAATACCATTTTTAACACCTTCTAATGTCTTTCCCAACTCAAGTTCCCGATTTTGAGGGCTAGGGGCAAGTGGAATTTGAAGATTTCTTGGTAGAATCGAGTGAGATTTGCTAGATCCAAGTTCGTTAAGGTAAGAGCTTTACTTCCATGCAAAAATTTTAGATTTTCACCATATATTTTAAGTACATTTGGAAGATTTCAAAATTTTACTATTCATGGTGAAAAGTGAAGAAAAATCTATAGAAATTGCTTGGGAAGTTTAGTTAGTGCTTTTAGAAGTTTAGTTTAGTTATTTAAACTTGATTTTAAAGTTATTTTTGAAATTTATCAAATTTGTAGAATGGCACCAAGAATGTAAAGGATCAGAGGAAAGAGCCCATTTGATTCGAGCAGATTTGTCAGTTCAAAAGCTCAGGATCACTAAAATGATGCCCTATAGTCACAAAAATTGATTCAAGAGCGATGTTTTAAAAGTCCAGGTGGAGAAGTAGAAGACCTGATAGTCCACTGATGGTGGGAACAGTTCTATTGTTTTTCTGTCGTCGCAGTGATTTCTGTTGTGAGGGAGTTTTATGCAAATCTCCCATAGGCTTAGGACGATCGAGTTATGGTTCGAGGGAAGTTGGTACCTTTTACTTCAGAGTCAATCAACTTGTTTTACCATTTACCTCTAGAGACTTTATGTTTTTATGCAAATTATATTCTTACGGAAGCGAAGTTAGATGAGATTATTTCATATTGACTATTGGGAGAGGACTTTGGAAGATAACCAATGAGAGGACTAGTAAATTTCCCAGCTTCAAAGTTTTTTGCACCTTCAAAGGCCTGACACTATTTCATTTCTGCTCGTCTGTTTCCAACCAATCATCTCAATGAAGTGACCAGAGAGAGCAACGTTGAATTATTGTATTCAGTAAGGAAAGCCCATCAACATAGGGCCTTTGATCTATCACACTATCATCAGTTTAGCTGCTGATGCTACTACTGCAGGTATGAGATTTGCTTCCTTGATATTTTCATTATGCGAGTAGGCTGAAGTTAAGTAGGATAGTTGGGAGGAAGTTTTGTTACCTCTCCCATCACAAAGGTGAATGTGAAGACTTATTATGAGCATTCGATTTTTGGCTTGAAAGGAGGATTTTCCAAAAGTTATGGATTAGAGATGTAAGCTGTATCTAACTCTACTGCATCTTCATCTAGACCATCTACTTCACTTGCTTCTACATCTAGAGGTAATACTAAGACTCAGGATGAGTACTGAAGATAATGGATAATATCAATTTTACCGCTGATAAGGTACAAAATTTAGAGCTTTTTGCAGATCATACTAATAGTTATAATAGAAGTAAGAGTGATTATGAAGAAAAATTCCACGCATCTTTAGAGAGCCTGATTAGAGGTGAACTAGGAGAGAAAGCCCATCAACATAGGGGCTTTGATCTATCACACTATCATCAATTCAATTGCTACTGCTAGTACTGCAGGTATGGGTTTTGCTTCCTTGATATTTTCTTTATGCGAGCAGGCTGGAGTGAAGTATGATAGTTGGGATGACGTTCTGTTACTTCTAAAGCCCATCACGAAGGTGAATGTGAAGACTTATTCTGAGCATTTGATTTTTGGCTGGAGAGGAGGATTTTCTAGAAGCTACGGATTAGAGACGTCTGCTGCATCTACCTCTGCTGCATCTTGATCTTAACCATCTACTTCACATGCTTCTACATCTATAAGTGATACCAAGACTCAGGATGAGTTATTGCAGAAGATGATGGATAATATCAATTTTATTGTTGATAAGGTACAAAATTTAGAGCATTTTGCAGATCATACTAGTAGTTATAACAGAAGGATGAGTGATTATGAAGAGAAATTCCACTCATCTCTGGAGAGCCTGATTAGAGGTGAACCAGGAGTGCAATTTCCTCCATATCCTTGATATCTTGATTATGAGCCTGCAAAAAATGGTACAGCAGTGATTCTGACGATGAAGAGTAGAGCTATGAGATTCATTTTATGATTATAATACGATGTGATCTATGTGGTCTAGGCTTGCTACATTTGCATATGTGCGTTGTTTTTGGACTATGATTTATGTTGTGTTTTGAATTTGTATGTTCTATTGTTGTTGTGATTGTTGTGTTAGATACTATTTCATTTTTAAAAAAAATTTTAGGGTAGTAGCTGTTGTTTTGTGTTTAGTACTATGATTTAGTTAGTTTAGAACTTAACTTAATTTCATATATGCTATAAAGTAGAAAATCTTGCTAGCTTAGATCTTAAATTTGAAATTCAGAAATTGCTACCCTGTAATTTTCTTTCATCATGTTAATGTGTTGTTTGCTTTTATACCCACTGTTTAGAAGCCTATTGAATCTCTACATGTTAAACTAAAATGAAAATATAGAAAATTTGATCAAAAATTAATTTTACTCACGTTTTTAGTTTTATACTTGTATAATTAGGATGTAAAAATTCTTGTTAGCATTTTATTTTTTTTAAATTTTCATTCCTGCTTATATATATCTAATGCTAAACTGTTTAATTTGTTAAAAAATTAAGTTTGACGGGATAAAATTTTTTTTCAAAACTGGAATTTTATTTATTCTCAAATGAACTACAAGTGAATTTGATTTTAAAAGAAAAATTGATTATGTATATGAAGTTATATTAAGGAAACTAAATTTCATTTTAGAAATGAGTATGAAAATTTAGTTAAAATTCTAAGTAATGAAGAAAAACTTTAAGTTAAAAATTTTAGTATAGAAAATGATTAATAAAAGTGACTATCTTTTGTAAGAAAAATTGTATTTTTAAAAAATTTAAATAATTTAGACTTTTATTTTTAATACTTAAATTTCTTTTATTAAAATCATTTTCAAAACTATTATTATATTTATAAATAAAAGTTTTATATCAAGACTTTACTTTAGGAAAGAAGAAGTAGAATTCAAAATCATTAAAGACATATCCAGATATAGTAATCCTTGCTTGAAAAAGAAAAAGAAAAAGAAAAAGAAAAAGAAAAGAAGAGAAAAAGAAAAGAAATGTAAGGGAGGAGAAGCTTGAGGATTAGTGCCTAATAAAAAAATTGTATCTACATTTGATCTTTTTAAAGTATAAGACTTGATAAAATCTTAAGTTTATAAATATAATATAGTAATTAAAATTATTTGAAATAAAAATTTTTAAATCGAGAAAATAAAATAATTAAAATCTAAATTTAGAGAATTTATAATATTTCTGAATAAGATAGGAACTCATATTTTCATAGTTCTTCTTAACATTAAAAATTTTCAAACTTTAAGTTAGTCTCATTTACTAATTATTTTTTCTAAATGGACAATATTATTTCTAAATCTAAAATTGGACTACTTTATTTCTAAATCTAAATTTTAGTAACTCCTCAAAAAACTCATATACATATCATACATATTTGGTTTTTAAAGATTGAAGTGTCACTTGAGGACAAGTAACATTTTAAGTTTGGGGGATTTTGATACACCTAAAATATATAGTATTTTTAGACATATTGTTATACCTATTTTTGAGATATTGCGCTTTAATTGAAGATATTTTTGTATTTTTGTTGCAGATACAAGTAAAAATGGAAAAAAAAAATTTTAAAGGAGTGAAAAAGAATCAAATTTGGAGAAAAAGGTGAAAAGTTGTGCAAAAGAGTTTTGGCACCTAAATACCAGATCTGACGCTTAAGCGTCGGTTAAATAAAGCAGGCGGCGTCTAAACACTGAGACCCCGCGCTAAAGTGCCAGTGGCAATTACTAGACGAGTAAAATCGGTTTTCATGAATTTCGAAGAGGTTTTTTAGGCACCCACTGGCTTAATAGGTGGTTGTAACCACCATGGACAAAAATTATCATGAAAGGATGCATCTCTTGGGAAAATACATCAAATCAAGACACATTTTGAAGAGATCCCAAGGAACCTCTTGGAAAACTATAAAAGAATGAAGAGAGAACTTAGAAAAGAGTCCTGAAAATATTGGCAAGTTTTGAAAGTTCTTCTCTGGGGAGTTAGTTCGGAGAGATTTTCAGGAACCACTTTTTATTTACTTTATCCTTTTTGTTATTTTTTTTAGTGATTGTAAAAGAGAAGAGATTCAAAGGAACCTCAAGAGTTTGGTGGAGGACTTGAGATAAGTTTTTTATCTTTTTGTTTTAAACTACTTTTGGTTTTAATTGAGACTTGTTGTTGGTTTGACAATGATTTCTTCTTTTAAACTAAAGTGTGGTTTTGTTTCCTCCATGGATTCTGAGTAGTTTTCTTTATCTTTCTTCTTAAAATGATAAGTAATTAAGTTTTGGATGGAAGTTGTGGAGAGTATTGATCTTTAATGATGGAAGAAGTTGTGATGATTTAAATTCATGCACTTCATTTACTTCTTGATTTGACCAATCCAGATGTTAAAATTTTGTTGTCAGAACATGTAAGAACCGGGCTCATATTGTCTCAGTCAATAGTTGAAAATAATCACATGAGGTTGTATGAATGAGAATGTAGTTCATATGATTGAGTGCAAATAAATATAAGAATCACATGAGGTTATATGAATGAGAATGTAGTTCATATGATTGAGTGCAAATAAATAGGAATCGCATGAGGTTGTATGAATGAGAATGTAATTCATATGATTTAGTGCAAATAAATAGGGAAATAATTTTTGAAAGAAATAATTTTTGAAGGGTGTAGAGTTAGAGGACTTTAAAGTGATAGGTTAAAGCCCCCAACTTGGTTTATTGTTTAGGTTCTGATACGAGATGTTAGCCCCAGTGGGAGGGAATTGAGGTAACTCTAGAGTGAGAGGGGTGTAGAGTTAGAGGACTTTAAAGTGACAGGTTAAAGCCCCTAACTTGGTTTATTGTTTTGTTTTTGATACGAGATGTTAGCCCTCAGGTGGAGGGAATCGAGGGAACTCTAGAGTGAGTGCTAGTATCTTCCAATGACAAGTTAAAGCCCCCAACTTGGTTTATTGTTTTAGGTTCTGATATGAGATGTTAGCCCCCAGTGTGAATAGAATTGAGAGAACTCTAGAGTGAGAACTAATATCTTGCATGCCTAGCCGGTCTTCAGAACTAATCAAACTTTAAATTAGACAATGTTCTTTATATCATCTCTTATAAGGGTAAAGAATATTATAGCTCCTATTTGGCACAACACAATTTGCATACTTCCACAACAGAATTCCTATACTTATTACTGCCTCTTATTTGACACAACACAATTTGCATACTTCCACAACAGAATTCCTATACTTATTACTGACATATTTGGCACAACACAATTTGCATACTTTCACAACAGAATTCCTATACTTATTACTGATTCACATAAGAAGAAAGATATTTTCATATTAAGTACTTTTCTTCTACAAAAACTTTAGTTATCTTTTTAACACAACACAATTTGCATACTTTCACAACAGAATTCCTATACTTATTACTGATTCATGATAAGAAGTTTTCATATTAAGTACTTTTCTTCTACAAAAACTTTAGTTATCTTTTTAAATTGTTATGTTTCGTTAAAATATCAAAAATACCAAAATATACTTTCACAACAGAATTCCTATACTTATTACTGATTCATGATAAGAAGAAAGATATTTTCAAACACAATTTGCATACTTTCACAACAGAATTCTTATACTTATTACTGATTCATGATAAGAAGAAAGATATTTTCATATTAATTACTTTTCTTCTACAAAAAATTTAGTTATCTTATTAGTTGTTACTGTTTTGTTAACATATCAAAAATACCAAAAATATTTAAATTTTAAATTCCTACAAAAATTATTTTTAGTTTAAGTAATATCCTTTTAAAAATAGAAAACTTTCTAAAAAGTGCGTATTGTATTATCTTTCTTGTAGGTTCGATATTCAGGTCTTAATCAAAAAGTTTTATATTACTTGATAACGATATGTATACTTGCGTAGTATCCCAATATAAATATATATAAAATAAAAATTTTAATTCTTATTTTTCTTCAGAATCAAGTTTTTTTTTGTTGCAAAATAAGGAAATATAAGTGAAAAATATCATCAAAACTATTGCTAAACTGTGCATAAGCATTAGGTACGAAATCGGAAGGCTCCTAGGTTTTGAGTTTATTTGGATGACCCAAGGCGTGTCCTACCCATAGAGGTCAATTTAGATCTATTACTAGGTTAAAACTCTAAACCAACTCAACCAAGAGCTGAGGGCTTGGACTTGCTCTATTGAGGCCTTATGGAAGCACAACCTTGGTCTGAGGGTTACCCGCAAGGTGAGTTCTAAAAAAGGTGAGGTTAACAAGAAGATATAAATGGTTTGCATATCGTTGTTAATACTCCTAGCTTATGGGGGGAGATTTTTAATGTTATTGCTAGTTTTGCTGAAAAGAAAAGGTAGAAGACCACCATGTCTCAGGACTACAGAAAGATTCAAGCAACAAATTAGTAATGTTGACTTATATTAGAATCCTTTTATTGGTATCATCTTTACTTGGAATAAATGTTACCTTTTTGAAACATTAGATAGAGTCCTTACTAATAGTACCTAGATGAGTATCTATCCAACTACTGAGGTGGCACATCTTAGTATAGCTTGTTCTGATCATTCACCATTGCTTGTCAAGATTGATTTTATTCCCAAACCCAAGTTTATACCATTGAGATTACTTAATGTGTGGACCACCCATCCCAATTTTGATGAAGTTGTTTTGGAAAATTAGTGCATTGATGTTGGGGATTTCTCCTTGGGTCTGTTTATGGTTTCTACATAAGAAGAAGGTTATTGCTGGAATTGGGATACTTTTTGAGACAGATAAAAAGATTATTGAGGTTAAACCGCTGATTACAAAAGAAGGAGGAATTTGATATGGAGCTGATTTAGGAGAGTGAAGTTATAGTGGCTCAATATGCTTTTAAGGAAGCAATCCAAAATGAAGTTAATTTTTTAAAAAAGAATGCTGGTTATCAAAGATTTGTTAAAGGTGGCAGAAACTCCAAATTCTTCCATGAATTCATGAAACAAATGAGACAATCCAATAGCATCCTTAAAATCAAAGATGAAAAATGATTTATGGCTACACTCTTCTCAACAAATTGTTGATAATTTCATTTAGTTTTTTCAAAATATTTATCAACAAGCTGATGTGGACTAGTGGTACTTTGAATATCATTTAGATTCAATGAACCTTAAACTATCCAATAATCAACAATTATGCTCTATTCTTTTAAAGAATGAAATTTGAAATGCTCTTAAATCCATAAATCCTGATAAGGTAGTAGACCCCGATAGCCTTATAGACTTCTTTTACTTTCATACATGGGAGATTATCGAATATAAGATAATTTCTACAATTCAAAGTTTCTTTAAAGGGTGGAACCACACAAGTATTTTAGAGATCCTCTATTGTGCTCATTCCTAAAGATAATTGCAAAATGAATTGGGAAAGTTTCAAACCTATTAGCCTTACAACTATCATTTCCAAGCTCATTAGTAAGATTTTGGTTAAAAGTCTACAATCACTTCTTAATGGTATGATTTTCCATCAACAATCTACCTTTATTGATGGTAGATGTATTGTGGAGAATATCTTAATTGCCTAAGAACTTCTGCTAAATTTGAACAAGCCTTGTAGAGGTTGCAATGAGGTGTTAAAACTTGATATAAAGAAAGCATATGATACCATCACCTGGGAATCTATTCTGAAGATGCTTAGTGCCAAAAACTTTCCTCCTAATTTTTTTCAAATTGGTGCAGATGTTTTTGGAAAATAACAACTATTCAATTCATATAAATGGTGAATCACATGGACATTTCAACGAGAAAAAAGGTTTGAAGCAAGGCGACCCATTATCACTTGCAATTTTCATATTTGCTATGGATTATTTTTCTAAATAGCTAAATCATCGCCTAAGCTACCATTAGGGTAGTAAATACAATTCTAGGGCCAGTGAACAATTCTATCACTTAACATATGTTGATGATTTTATTCTTTCTGGTAATATGGTGAATGCTAATATCAAGAGATTCTATAAAATCTTGTTGAACTTTCAGATAATTTTGTGTATGAAGTTTAATACAAAAAAATGCACTTTTAATCTCAGCAATCAAACTCCCTTCAAGAAGAAATTATGCCTCACACGTCTGTCTGACTTCAAAATATGCAAACTACTTATGAAGTATTTAGGTATTCAACTCAACACCACTGAAAGGAGACGCCATATGTTTGATGATGTTCTTCAAAAATTAACAATAGAATTTTTAGTTGGGAGAATTCATTTCTCTCAACAGGTGCTAAGCTCACACTTATTTAAAGTGTCCTCTATTCCTTTAACTTTATATGTTTTAAAATATCAAAAATGACAACAAATATGCAATTGAAAATTGAGGGACCTACAAAAAAATCAGAATGTAGTTGTTGCCAAAAAAAAGGTTACAAAACAAAAAGAAATACTTGGACGTCAAGATATCTTGACTTTCTCAATGTTTATCTAAATGAAATTCAAGAAATTTCATGTAAAATAAAAGTAATACAATTTTAGATAGGATATTAGTAGCCTATCTCAAGTCGAGCTGTTTTTCAAATTAGCCCGATGGATAAATTGGCTCTAAGACCCCAAACATTGCTTCACTCTCTCTCTCTCTCTCTCTCTCTCTCTCTCTCTCTCTCTTTCTATTTTTCTCTGGCTTTCCATCTCTTGATTTGCTTCACAGCTAAGAAAATAAAAAATATAATTAATATGGTGGCATGGATATTTAAATAAAACTAATAAATTTTGAATATATAAAATGATAAAAATATAGTTATGATTATTATTTTTTCTTATTATAGGTTATCTATATATACTTTTTTATATATTAAATTATTTTTATAGCCTCAATGTCCAAAAAAAAAAATAGAAAAAAAGTATTCATAAAACACAGTGTTCAATGCTCTCTAATGTTCTGAAGAATGATTGTAAATCAATTTTAAAAAGAATTAAATAAACACTTGAAAATAGTACGTCAGTTTTGTTCTAATGACAGTTCAAACAAATTGTATCTCTCCTTAGGCAAGCTTTCTGTATAGAAATTTGAAGAATGAAATCATGGTAAACTTACTTCACAAGATTTCTTAGAGCAATTTGTTAATTACATACGCTTGTGTGGCATAAAACTCAAAGTAAGAAAGACATTTGAGAGAACTACAAAAATTTTCCTAAATAGAGTTGTGCCTATGAGCATTACAAGTAGATATGTGCATGAATTAAAACATAGCACAACTTTATTAGTCATTTTCTAATATCTTATAAAAGTATAAGCAATGGCTTCCACCAATGAAGTGTTCACACTATTTGTGTGGTAGGAAATTACATCAATGATAGGATTATTCATGATGGAATTTTTCAAAAATAGTATGCTTGTGTGGAATCAAGAAACTACAATGCTTGAGTAAGAAAAATGAACCAAGGTCTCCATTCTCAACTTTTTAAAAGAGTCACTAAGATTATTTCATTTTACTAACTCAACCTAAGGCTTCATCAGTAAATATAGTATCCTAATGACTCTCAGTCTTGAGAGGACTTAACTATAGGAAATTCTATTATACAATTAGATCTACTGGTACAAAAAATTCATCAAGATTAGTGGCTTATTNAAAAGTCTTAGCTAAATATTTCAAAAAAAAAATTAAAAATGATTTTTTCTGGGCTTTTGTGTGCACCTAAAACTATTTTTGATGTGGGCTTTACTGGCAGACAAAAAAATGAGTGCTATTTACTAGAATAAATTGAGCATGGGATGTATCACCAAATTCGACATTTGATTAAGAATTTGAAAGATAGAT
Organism: Phalaenopsis hybrid cultivar; assembly: GCA_002079205.1. Classification (NCBI taxonomy): domain Eukaryota; kingdom Viridiplantae; phylum Streptophyta; class Magnoliopsida; order Asparagales; family Orchidaceae; genus Phalaenopsis; species Phalaenopsis hybrid cultivar. The sequence continues at coordinate 233,727 of JXCR01142126.1, forward strand.
GAAAGAGGGTGTTAAATTTGTAAAACCCCAATGTTTGAGGGGTGTTATGTATGTAATTGCCCCCCAACAAATATGGATAGTTACTTAGCATTCAAAACATTGCTATTTACCAAATATAACACCCACATGGTATTTTTAAACTACGGAACCGATGTATTTACACGTGATCAAATCATTGAAAATTTAATAAAAATGAAATGTATCGGTTGAAGTTTTAGCTTGAATTTGAGAAATGGATGAAAGAGAGAGCTAGCTTTGTAAATAGCAATGTTTCATATCCAGTGTATGTAATTATCCACCCTCAATTTTTGAATATTTTTCATTAATTTCTTTACCATAAATATAGCATTTTCCTATAATGTATTTCATGGAGTCAGCTGGTCTGTCACGTAAGATTCGGCAAACCACATTGGCATGTCCAGCAGAACCATTATTTATTAAATAAGATCCTCACACATATATAGTATGACAATCATTAGTGATATTATCACTAGTTCGATCAAGTCCTCAATTAGCATCTCGTCATCAAGATCACCACAAATAGAGGAAGAAAACCAACAAGCACCTAGTCTTCCATAAACTACTTTAGAGAGGCAATAATGGAGATTGTCTTGGCACAATAATTAACCTTTAATTAGGAGGAAGCAAGAGTAATTACAATAGAGGTCTTTCAATTTTTCTTTTATTTTAGATATGCAAGATGCTTCGAGATGAATAAATTTATTATTGGTGTATGAGACGAGTAAACTTCTGAAGATGATCTCTTGTGTCAGGATATTGTAGTCAGAATAAATATGTATAGTTTATGGCACATAAATGAAGGATAAGTTATCAATGCAGGAAAAATAATTTGTATGAGAATTTAGCACACACCCAGATGAAAGAAAATAACTATTAGAGACATCAGAAGTTGTTACATGAAAAACTTGAAAAGGAAAAAAGTCACAGGGATTGATCCAGTTGAAGAGATCCACTACAATTTAGTGATTACAGCTAAAACAAGTTGTCTCACAGGCGGGGAAGGGTCACAATCTCTTGAGTTATATAATTTTGGTATGCGGATGAAATTATCACAAGAATGGGTGAGGGCTAGCTAGTCGACGGTGGTTGGAGGATATTGACGGCTGTAAGATTGATGTTGAACTTTAGCTCATTATTCAAGCTTCAAACTCCTTATCAAGTTTCAAATTATATCTTTCCTTAATGAGAGGGGTATGACTATTTATGAAGTCTCAACTTCAATTAATGAAAGAATATGTATCACTCTAATCGAACGACTCAGAGAGATTATCTTGATCAAACGAAATATGATGGTATTTAAGAGCCTTAACAATATTGGAATTGACTGATTATGGGATCGATCGATTGGTTTTCCCGAGACACTCGATTCGACTATGAGCTCGCTCGATTTGGCAACTGTTTGACTATCCAAATATGCCCGAAAAGCTTTTAAAACCAGTTTAATGGCATGATTGGGGCTTGATTTGGATTGTATTAAACCAATTTTGGTAGCATTGGGTCCATCTCATTAAGCCGGTCAGTTTGAATATAAGTTTGCTAAAAGCAAATCCCTAGATAACTCTTATTGTAAGTTAGAATATTTCTTGCTCAAAAAATTGTCTCAAGATTTGTGTCATGCCTCGAATTTCTTGTTGGATGTTGAAAATTTGTTGATGGTGTATCAATAATGTGGATATCCTTTATTTTGTTGAGGGATTCTTGTGAGTTGGTGCTAAGGTGAAGAGATGTAGATGAAGAAGAAGCCATGGAATTGCATCAGGACACCCAACGCAAATTTGCGTCCGGTGTCCAATTAGAACCACTAAAATACATTTTTTTGTGGTGGGACTCACTTTTTAATTTGGGTGGTTTTAATTGGACACGAGACATAAAAATTGTGTCCGATGCCCAGACACAATAAAAAATTTGGACCAAGAGGTCTTCAAGAAAGAAATGTCTTTGATAACATAAAAAAGACAAAAAAAAAAAAAAAGGAGTGAACCAATAACAAGTAACCAGAAAAGTAATGTTTAATATTACTGAAATGGATTTACAAAACCCTGTCACAAACTTTAAGTATACATAGACTATTTGAATGGCATACCCGTAAATACCACCAAGGGTAATAATGTCATTCAGCATGTATAATATTAAGATATAAATACATGTTGATGAGAACAAAATTAACCCCATGTCTCTATATCGCAGAAAAGATCTGTGGGAAGAAAGAAGAGGTGAAGACGGAGCTGAGAAACTGATGCGAGGAAAACAGAGAGGTAAAAGGCAAGAAGAGGGACTTAATGCTATGAAACAACCCTACTTGTTGAGCAATGTAGTTGCAGGACCCAAATATATCGAGGAAGAAATGAATAGCAGATCGAAGATGTGACAGTGCCAGTGCCATGATGCTGCATATTTCGATCATATTGCCTTCCTCAAATGCTTGATCCAAAATCATGGGAGTAACAATCATCTCATTTATCCTCTGTTTTGGTTTTCGTTTGTCTTGATCCCACTGAACTCTGGCAACTTTGCTGAAATCATGCTGCTGCGAAATTCATTAACTTGACTGGATTAGGAATTTAGCAGTGAGGTGTTGAATTTGTTGTTATTGAATGTTTTGGGTGGCAAGAATGAATTTGTTGTCATTAACTTATTTTTCTTTATAATGTTTAAGAAAAAGCTCATAACCTTCAAACTTCATTTACTTGTTTAAAATTTATTTCAAAAAAAGTTTCTACAATAGAAATATTAATCGTAAGTTTCTTAAATATCTCAAAAAATTTCAAAAATTGTTGATCCAATTTTTGTTGCCTAAGTCTTTGAGGAAAAGAATGTTGTGGTTTTTCTAAATTAATCTTAGTTGGATAGAGATTTTTCTACTTCCTTAGGAATAGCTTTTTCAGGTTTTCCAATTTCCTTATTTTCTCTCTCAATTTCAGACTTTTTGAACACCAATATTTAATTCTCTTCCACTCCTAAGTTGTACAGCTTTAACTTGCTCTTGCTCTTTATTTTTGTCTTTAGGATTGGTTTCAACATTACTAGAAAGTGTTCTCTGAGGCTTATTGCTAAGTGCATTAGCAATTTGTTCTAGTTGATTCTCACTATTTCGAATAGCAGCACTTTAACTTTGTAATTGATTTCACATATGTAGCGTCACTTCTTCTGTATACAACTTCTTCTCCTTAATTTGTTGGTTACTACTAAATCTAGGAAGACGAGTAAGTATATAGTTAGAACTGCCAATGAGTTTACTTGATTGTTCCCCTATTGTTGACTTCCACCACTAGAATTGTTATTCCAGTTAAATTTGAGATGGTCTTTACAACCTGGGTTGTAATAGTTAGAATATGGGTTATTGGTTCTATTATTAATAACATTTAAATTTTCTAATGAGGTTTGAGAATCAATCATCTGTCCTAATGAATTTTCTTCAATCACATGAGATGTTTGAGAAAAATTCATTCCAATTTGGTCTATTTTCTTAGACAATGCTGCAACTTGAGATGCAACCATCGAAATAGCATCATTATCATGAATGTCGACTACTTTCTTTGGATTTATCCTTTCAGAGGACCATTGAAAATCATTTATAGTCATCTCTTCTAATAATACATTAGCTTTGTCAAATGGTTTTGACATTAATGAATCTCCAACAACAGCGCCTATGACAGATCCAAGGGTTCGTACTAACTCATTATAAAAAGTTTGAATGGTTAACCAGTTTGGTAAATCATGATGTGGACACTTTCCAAGGAGCTCCTTAAATCTTTCAGAAGCTTCGTTTATTGACTCTCCTTCATACTGAATAAAATAAGTAAAATCATTTCTAAATTTAGTAGTTTTTGAAGGAGAAAAATACTTTGCGAAGAATTTTTGTGCTAGATTCCCTAAATTCTAATAGATCCAAGTGCTAACGAGTTTAACCATATCTTAGCTTTATCCTTTAAGGAAAAAGGAAAAACTCTAAGTCTGATAATGTCATTTGATATGCCATTATATTAAATGTTGCACACATTTCTAAAAAGCTTGCTAAATGTAAATTTGGATCCTCAGATGATGTTCCCCCAAACTAATTGTTTTGTACCATTTTGTATAATTGCATGTTTAAGTTCAAATGAGTTAGTCGCTATAACAGAGATTTGCATACTTAAGTAAATTTCATCTGTTGTAGGGTTTGCGTAGTCTCTCAAAGGTCTTTGTATGTTATGATGTTCATTTTCAGCAGTTTGATTATCAATGTTATTTTGTAATGTGTTCTTCATTTCTTGTAAATTGTGAAATCCTTTTTGTTTTCTAATTTTTCTTATCGTTCGCTCTAATTCAAAATCGTATGACACTAAATCTTCAGATCCGAAACTTCGCTTACAAAAGATAAAATTTCAGAAAATAAAAATACTCCTAAAAAAGATTTTTAATTTTTTAATTTTTTTATGTTTTTAAGATTTTTGAAAATGAAAAAGTGCTAAAATTAATTTTTAGTTCTCCAAAAATAAATCTACAGTTTAAATAAAATTATAAGTCAAAGAGTTTTGTCGTCTCCCTAGCAATGACTCTAAAAACATGACCCAACTCTCAATTACGTAGAAATTTACATTGCAAAAAATTGCCAAAAACTTGGCCTAAATTATATTTAGCGTCTAGTGTGAATAAATAAAATAATTTAGAAATAAAATAATAAGCCTTCACACTATGGGTATTATGCAACTGTACGTATCATTTCAAGTAATATAGTTTTTTCTTTAATAACTCAAGTATCGAACCCACATGGAAGCTATAACTTTTTAATAATGACTTAGAAAAGTTTCTTTCTAAATTACAGATAAAAATGATAGTAGAATGGTGTCGAAATATTTGTAAAGAATTAAAACTAAATTTATGTGCAATCTAAATTTAAACAGAAAGTAAGAACAATGTTTAAAAGAGTTCGAATATTATGATAATATCATTTCCCTTGCAAAGAGATCTTAATCAGTGTAGACTTTGAATGATTAAAAATATAAAATGATGCATTGTGACAACTAAGAGCATATCTATTATTTACCCCCTCTTGGTGCTAGCAAAGAACATTGGCTAACCTTAACTTTGTTCTAGCTTGTGTGGTAGTGTTGAGTAAATTCTAGTATTTCACTTTGAGATTACCCACTACGCACTATCTAAAGGACTTGCTAGGGATCCTTAGATCCAAACACAAGATCGAATTGACAAAAGAATCTAATCTGTCATCCTAGAAATATCAATTTTACACCCATCAAAACTTATCTCCCTATCTATTTGCACTCTCCTTAGATTGTGGGCGCCAACCTCTCGGGTTGACAGGCTAAGACTAGTGCCTAGGCGTCAGTCTCGTGTAAACTCTTTTGCTCAAATTCTCATCCACACTGCTCCACATCCAACACTTGTTGTACCTGCAAAAAAAAATGAAAAAATATATTTTTTTTAAAGTGCAATTTCATATATTCAAATATGCAAAACATAAAAAAAAAAATTAAAGCGATTTTTTCTACATCTCACCACATAGATCGAAACAGGTTCAGTCTGTAGCTGTTTTTCTTTCTTCACAATTCTCTTTCTCTTTGAAGGAGGAGGGACCCAAATGCTATCCTTTGCCTGACTTGAGGATCCACTGTGATCCGACTCAAACCTGCCATAACACTCCTTGGCTACACGAGGATAAGCTAAGCGCAAATGTTACAATGCTCAGTTCAAGCCTATTTGTAGAGCGCACTAGGAATGAAATCTGAAGGGAAGTCAATTGTTCAATTAATTCATGATTTTTATGTCATTAATTGTTTATTAGTTTTCTTGTCCTTCGCGCAGTTATCAAGGAATAGGAAAACTCGGTGAACTAATATGTATACACCAAAACTCTCAACTTGAATCTCAAAGCAATCAAGCGACACAACACGATGGCTAGAAAATCGAGGCATTTGGCTACAAGAATATGATCCCAGCCAATCATCCAGTGACTGATAGATCAGTCAGAGTCGACTGTCACAATATGACGAGAGACTCGGTTGGCAGACCACGCTTACAGTCCCAATCCTTCTTAGAATTAACATGAGGCGCGTCGAACCGTAGCTTTGGCAGGTGCGATCGCCACTCAGAGGATCGAACTTTAGCGCGTCATGTTTGAATTCATATTATAAGATAGATTTGGTGGTAAATGATCACGTTTAAGTTGTAGTATAAGTGGTACTACTAACCGTTTCCTCCTCTCTATAACTATACAAGTACGCTCATATAAATATAGGGCAAAGAGGTCAATAAAAGGAACTCTCCCCGATTCTCGACAAAGACTTTCTCGATTGCTCTTTCTCATCATCCTTCTCCCTGCTCTAACTCTCGAGACGTGTTTTGCCAATGAACAATTTAATATTCCACAAAAATTAATAATTATATTTTTTTTTTCAATTTCTCATAAAAATTAACTACCCCTTTTATATGATTTTTTATTTGAAAAAACAGGAAAACATTGAAACCAATTGAAATGTATTTGAACATTTATGTAGACTAAGTGCTGGCAACTTTAATATCATTTAAAGTTAGATCTGAAAAATGAATTGTCAGTGAAGTCAATACTAGGTACAATGTAGCATATAAACATTTGTACCAATGATAAATGACATAAAAAGGCATGGGACTTTGATTTCCAATCCATTTTCAGCAGGCCCAGCAAATCTATCACAAAATGCCAGAAATTGAGGGGACCTTGCTACTATGGCCATGCACTAAAACATATCTATTATGCAATAATATAATGTTCCACATATATTAATTTTGTGATTCTTTTCATTTATATCAATATGAATAGTGGTTTCTATGTATGAAATCAACTTTGTATATGATTTTACCTTGGTTAATTTCCTTGCAATATATATATATATATATATA
>JXCR01142126.1:240746-251883 GCA_002079205.1 Phalaenopsis hybrid cultivar
ATATATGTATGTATGTATGTATATATATAGATAAGAAGGGCGAAATTAACAATGGGCAAACTTATTATATAAGAAAAATTAATTTTATATATGTTTGTGTGTACACATACATACATATAAAAAATTATTAAATAAATATATAAATTGAAAATAATTATAATTTTATTTCATAATTTTTTATTTTATATTTTTCTTCATTTAGATATCAAATTTTTTTATTAAATACAAAAAAATATATTGGGAATATGCAAACTAATTATTTTCTTTAACAAAATAATAATACCACGACTTCAATTATTTTTAACTTATGAAGGTTTACATGCGTACCACTCAATTCCTATGTATTTAGATACCTAAGCACCACCTTATGCATGAAAATGTATATTTCAATTGTAAAAATGATGTATGATATGAATAATTTGGATGGTATAAATGTAATAATCACACTTTAGGTATTCAATTCGTAAATGCAAAAGAATTGGGTGGTATTTTTGAAAATGCACCAAAAATTTAAATGTGAAACTACTCACATTTGAAATTTTTAAATTGCTATTTTTAATTTTTCTTTCATATTTAAGCCGGATGGCAAACTTTGAATGAATTATTTTACTGTCGGATAATTAATATAAAATTATATAAAAAAAGGCATTTACAAACATACCGCTCAATTTCTATGTATTTACAGATATAACATCGACTTTATTTTTTATGGGCCATTCAAATATTTCATATCATCTAAAAAATTATCATTTTTTCATGCATAATTAAGTTGGCCTCTATGTATAAGTTGAAGCTTAGGGAAAAATTATTCTCTCTAGACTCGTAACATAGAGAATCATTCGGAGTCTAATGAGATCACGCCACGTGGCGGTAACAGAAAAAAAATGTCTCGTAACACAAGAGAATATTCCTCCCGTGTTATCCAGGTATTATTGTATGTTTTTCAAGTGTTATCGATGTCTTATTTTGTTATTATAACATCCGAAATATTTTCAGAACACAATAACAACTGAATAATACGAAATAACATGGGGATTATTCTCATGATACAGGGCCGATTTTTTTTTTCTGTCACCACTACGTGGCATCAGTTTATTGGACTCCGAATGATAGGCTCAAGCTTAGGAGGTTGGATATGTAAATACATATAAGTTGAGTGACATTCAAGTCAATATTTAAATTATAAAAAGAAATTTATGGGACTCCCCATGTCCTTGAAGAAGGGGGCAATAAATGAATCGTCGGTGAAGTTTGGATAGGGAGCAGAATGTCTGAAATAGGATTTAATTAAGTCTATTTATTAAGCATTGAATAGTTCATTGGTTAATAATTGGATTGGCTTGTCCAAACTTCTAGGATCATTTTAATTTTAAAATATAAATCTTTTTACCCTTAAAAAAAATAATTTGATTGCAATTCTATGAGTGTTGTTAATCTAACTCAGACAATTCCAATGAGAAGATTAATGATAATTAGTGAACATGCTTACCATTATTAATATTAAGTAAATTAAATTATTGAATTTATTATGATCTTATGTCACCTAAAAAATTTTAAAATAGAGGGCAACTGATGTGCGGCCAAAACTATATATGTATTTGATTGAGGATGAGTCTTAGTTTGTATTAAATTGGATAACTTCTCGAATTGTTGCGTGTTAGAAAATTTTTAGCAGTTAGAGAAAAAAACAGCTCAAGCATTAGCTTGATATAATTTTTTGAGACACGGATAAAAATGTAAGAAATAATTAGACTTTTTTTACGTGGAGAAATGATGTAAAAGGAGATAATTAGGAAGTTTAGCCCAATGCAAGTAATTTACAATACTGAGGATATGCAGGAATTTCTACAATCTGGTCGCACTTTAGGTGACTCACAAGGGAGGTATTAAAGCTCGATTCATAATCCCTCTTTCTTTTTAAATAATGCTCCAAATGATCCCAGTGCTCCTCATTCTCTTGCATTTGACATTGTATAGAAAGTACATCTCTCTGTTGTATTTGTAACTGCTCCAGTACAGTGTCCAAAATAGGAGTATGAGTAGAAGCACTAGATGTAGAAGGTGTCGAGGCTGAAGTAGATGGTGCATCGGAAGCTCTACCTCAAGGTCTTTCATGTAGATCCACATTAGCCTTACCAAAAGGTTTTATTGGTTTGAGCAACACCTCCTAAAACTCATATTTAACTCTAGACCGTATGCAGATAGTAAAAATAAGAGAAGGATAACCTAAACCTGCAGAGGTGTTGGCTCAGACAGAAATAAAAATAGCTTTGTAGATCAAAGAGCTAACATCTATAGACTTCATTTTTTGAATACAGTAGTTCAGAATAGCTCTCTCTCGGGTAACTTCACTTAAATGATTAGTTGGGAGAAGTCAAGCCGAAATGAAGTAATGTCATGCTTTAGATGGAGGATCAAGCATGGAAGATGAAAAATTTACGTTTTTTCCATTCTTTATTTTCCATGCTCCACGTCCATCCATGAGAAGTGCAATTATCTCAATAAGCTCTATCTCCGTAGGCTCAAACTCAAAATAGTAACAATCTGGAGCAGGAGGCAAATGATACAATAAATTGTTGCTCTCAATTGTGAACTCCATTCCTCTCTCATATAAATACTTCGTCCTCTGGTGCTTCGAACAAATTTGCATAAAACTCTCACACCACATAAATGATTGCTACTTCAGTGAAGTAGCAGAAGTCTTCCTAGTGTCGAACCACAATCAAATTTTCTATAGCACGACCACGCCTCGAAAAACTCTGCTCTGCAGTGAACTTCCTTGATAACAGAAGTTCGTTATAACAATCTTGCGCTTTGAGATTGACAAATTTCATGCTATAAAAAAAATCTTTCCCCTTTCCTCTCTTAATTTTAGGAGCTGTCTCAAAAATCTAGTAAAAATCAAAATAAATTGCAAATGTAAGTTCTAAGGGCTCCTACAAGCGATTTACAAGCAAACTAGCACTTCCGACCATGGATTTCTTACTATTTTCTCCAAACTTTTCAATTTTTTGCCTCCACTCAATGTGGAAGAAATCCACACGAAATGAGAAAATTTACACGTCAAAATATAGATATAACCTAGAGAAGAAGAAATCTGCAATTTTTTAGTCCAAAAACATCAAGATTCGGAAGCTAGAAGAAGCCCTAGGAGTTTAATTGTGTAAATGTGGCGAAGAATATGAAAGTTTAGGAGTAAAAATGGCTATGGTCCTGCCCAAATCATGATTTAGAGGGATGTTCGATCGGTTTAGTCAGTTCAGCACCTTGGTGCAAGCTTCGGCCCTTAGGCGTCATGCTGTGTACATGTCTGAAGCGTAGACACCAGATTCTGGCGCCTAGGCGCTACACCCAGATTTTGCGAATTTCAATTTTCTTGATTTTTAAAGTATAAGAACATTAAATCAAAGGCTTCTGGACCCTCATTAATTTGATTTAACATCATATAAGCAAGGAATGATCTTCTAATCATCCACTTACACAAGTTTTAAACTCCCAAAATTCTAACAATCCAAAATGATTCAAGCATGCTAACAACATAAATTTACTCACAAACTTAATATAGATTCATTAACACAACTAACAGTTCAATAAAAATATGTACACTGTCAATACGACATACCAAATCATACAGAACTAAAGACACACATAATTCAAAGGTTGGAAAACAATAACAAACATATGTAAGAATCAAATTCCTCACTTAAACACCTAAATACTAATAATTGTTGACATTATTATCATCTACTTGTTCATTCCTTGGATAGTGGACGAACAAGTGGTAAAATGGAGCACGAGGAAATTCATCAATAGCTTTCTCTCTAATCCAATTGTTATTCTGGTACATCCTCACCTGCACCCCTTGGAAACATGTCAAGTGATTGAACTGGAGTTTGAACTGTCAATCCAAATGCTTGAATTGGTAATAGATTTCGTTCAACTTGGTATGAATTTTCACAATCTCCTCTTCTACTATAATGTTCTTATTCGTAATTCTTTCAAAGTTAAGTGCAAGGAACCCGTTGACTTATGTTTTGGCGTCCTTGTGTATAAATTTCCTCCCATCAAAATTGTTCTTATTCTCCATTGGAACAAGAAAATTGGATCTAGAACACCTTTTCTTCTCCAAATATATTCTCTCTAGCCTAGGATACAATGTGTCAGATCCCATAGACAAATTTAAGATGGTTTTAAAAGAAAGAAATGGGTTCAAACTACCAAGGGTTGGTTTTCCCATGATTTCCAACTGTGGCGCTCAGGCATCAGTTTCTGACGCTTAGGCCCCAAGCTTATAGCAGACTAGTGCTAGGCGCCAGGTGTTGGCGCCTAGGCACCAGTGCCCAATTAAGCATTGCTTCGCCTTACATCCAATTTTTACGTCCCAACCTCAACTTGATCATTAAATTAGTGTTTTGCGCCTCTTGACATCATGTGGGTCTCAATACTACATTAGATTGGGTTGCCTCTCACAAAACACTTGGTTTAATGTCATTAGCATGACGTATTCAATGTTTACTCCGGGTGATCCAACATCAAAATTTCTTCATGTAAAAACTTGCTTCTATAAATATAAGGTTTCATTCGATGTCCATTTACTTAAATTATCTTTTTAGTTTTTGGATCTATGATATACAAAACACTATAATGATAGACTTTTATCACAATAAATGACCCTGACCACCTGGACTTAAGTTTTCCGAAAAATAATTTTAATCTTGTATTATAAAGTAAAACCTTTGTTCTAGGCTCAATTTATTTTCTTAAAATCTTTCGATCATGACAAATTTTTATCTTTTCTTTATAAATTCTAGCATTCTCATAATATTTATTTTTAATTTTCTTGAGCTCATTTAATTGTAATAATCGTTTCTCACCAGCATCTTTTAAGTTATAATTAAATTATTTTATCGCCTAATAAGCTTTATGCTCCAATTCAATTGGCAAGTGACAAGTCTTTCCAAATATGATCCTATATGGGGAAATTCCTATAAGAGTTTTATAAGAATAAGTGATAAATCTAGGAAGATGAGTAAGTATATAGTTAGAACTACCAATGAGTTTACTTGATTCTTCACCTATTGTTGACTTCAACCATTAGAATTGTTATTCCAGTTAAATTTGAGATGGTCTTTACAACCTGGGTTGTAATAGTTAGAATATGGGTTATTGGCTCTATTATTAATAGCATTTAAGGTTTGAGAATCAATCATCTCTACTAATGAATTTTCTTCAATCGCATGGGATGTTTGAGAAAAATTCATTCCAATTTGGTCTATTTTCTTAGACAATGCTGCAACTTGAGATGCAACCATCGAAATAGCATCATTATCATGAATGTTGGCTACTTTCTTTGGATTTATCCTTTCAGAGGACCATTGAAAATTATTTATAGTCATCTCTTCAAATAATACATTAGCTTTGTCAAATGGTTTTGACATTAATAAATCTCCAACAACAGCACCTATGACAGATCTAAGGGATCGTACTAACTCATTATAAAAAGTTTGAATGGTTAACAAACTTAGTAAATCATGATGTGGACACTTTCCAAGGAGTTCCTTAAATCTTTCACAAGCTTCGTTTATTGACTCTCCTTCATACTGAAAAAAATAAGGAAAATCATTTCTAAATTTAGCAGTTTTTTAAGGAGAAAAATACTTAGCGAAGAATTTTTGTGCTAAATTTCTCAAGTTCTAATAGATCCAAGTGCTAATGAGTTTAACCACATCTTAGCTTTATCCTTTAAGGAAAAAGGAAAAACTCTAAGTCTGACAATGTCATTTGATACGCCATTATATTTAAATGTTGCACACATTTCTAAAAAGCTTGCTAAATGTAAATTTGGATCCTCAGATGATGTTCCCCCAAACTAATTGTTTTGTATCATTTTGTATAATTGTGTGTTTAAGGTCAAATGAGTTAGCCGCTATAACAGAGATTTATATACTTAAGTAAATTTCATCTGTTGTAGGGTTTGCGTAGTCTCTCAAAGGTCTTTGTATGTTATGATGTTCATTTTCAGCAGTTTGATTATCAATGTTATTTTGTAATGTGTTTTTCATTTCTTGTAAATTGTAAAATCTTTTTTTATTTTCTAATTTTTCTTATCGTTCGCTCTAATTCAGAATCGTATGACACTAAATCTTCAGATCTGAAACTGTGCTTACAAAAGATAAAATTTCAGAAAATAAAAATACTCCTAAAAATAATTTTTGATTTTTGATTTTTTAATTTTATTATGTTTTTAAGATTTTTGAAAATGAAAAGTGCTAAAATTAATTTTTAGTTCTCCAAAAATAAATCTACAGTTCAAATAAAATTATAAGTCAAAGAGTTTCGTCATTTCTCCAGCAATGACTCCAAAAACTTGACCCAACTCGCAATTACGTATATATTTACATTGCAAAAGATTGTGAATAACTTGGCCCAAATTATATTTAGCGATCAGTGTGAATAAATAAAATGATTTAGGAATAAAATAATAAGACTTCACACGATGGGTATTATGCAAGTATACATATCATTTCAAGTAATATAGGAGTTTCTTTAATAACTTAAGTATCGAGCCCACATGGAAGCTATAACTTTTTAATAAATGATTTAGAAAAGCTTCTATCTAAATTACAGATAAAAATGATAGTAGAATGGTGTCGAAATATTTTTAAAGAATTAAAACTAAATTTATGTGCAATCTAAATTTAAATAGAAAGTAAGAACAACGTTTAAAAGAGTTCGAATATTAAGAAAATATCATTTCCCTTGCAAAGAGATCTTAATCAGTGTAGACTTTGAATGATTAAAAATATAAAATGATGCATTGTGACAAATAAGAGCATATCTATTATTTACCCCCTCTTGGTGCTAGCAAAGAACATTGGCTAATCATAACTTTATTCTAGCTTGTGTAGTAGTGTTTAGTAAATTCTAGTATTTCACTTCGAGATTACCCACTGTGCACTATCTAAATGACCTGCTAGGGATCCTTAGATCCAAGCACAAGATCAAATTGACAAAAGAATCTAATCTGTCACTTTAGAAACATCAATTTTACACCCATCAAAACTTATCTCCCTACCTATTTGCACTCTCCTTAGATTGTGGGCGCCAACTTCTCGGGTTGACAGGCTGAGACTAGTGCCTAGGCGTTAGTCTCGTATAAACTCTTTTGCTCCAATTCTCCTCCACATCCAACACCTGTTGTACCTGCAAAAAAAAATGAAAAAGTACCTTTCTTTAAAGTGCAATTTCATACTTAGTTTTTTCCCTTGAAAGAAAGAAGAAAATCTCTCCCACAAAGTCTCCCGCCGATCCATGCAATGTTAGAACATCTCCTTACAAATTCTCTCAAAATCCCTTATCCAATCTCTCCAAAAGGGTATAAATCTACATTTCTACTCCTATTCTAAGAAACTTAAAATTTCTCCACACTTTTCCTAACATTCTACTCATCAAAATCCCCCTTTTTCTAACCTAAATTTGTTCTTTTAAAGTGTAGGGACGAAGTATGAAGAGTTGCCACAAGAATCCTTTCAAAAAACGTCTAAATACGTTGAATTTCGGCCCATAACCACCAAAAGTCGGTTCATAGTCGTCTCAGGCGCCGTCGGCGGGCTCGAGGGCGCTGTCGGTGAGCTTTTCTGTCATTTTGTGGTCTTCTTGGGTAAATCTCACCGTCGGCGGGCAAACTGTGCAGCTCCATCATTTCGCTCTGTTTGGCTCCGTTTTAGCTCCGTTTCGCCCCATTTCAGTTGCGTTATGTTCCTAACAGATAGCCCTACAAAATAAGCATAAAAAAACCTTCCTTTAAAGTGTAATATTCATCAAAACTATGCAAGAAGTGTAAAAGAGATTAAGCAACGAAAGACTTATTGAAAGGTGACAGTGCAAAATTTCATTTGTTGCTCGTTTTTGCTCCAAATTGTACCGTTTTTATTTATTTTTCTCCAAAAGTCCATAATTCATCATACCTACAATAAAACATCAAAAATACCCTTCTTTAAAGTGCAATATCATCAAAATCAGAGTAAAATAGGTATGAAAATCTCAACATATTTTCCTTTGATCAGCTACCGACCTATCACCATAGTGAGGTAACTAGAGATAGAGCTATTCTAAATTTTTGAACTCAGAATAATAGAAATATAAATGTGGGGAGAATCATTTTTAAGAATATATTGACTATGGCAAGGAGTGAAACAAGTGGAGGTCTAGGACATCTTGGCCTTATTTATGTGCTTTGCTAACTTTCTAGAGTAGAAGCTGGAGGTGATAAGGAATTGGTTTACCCTATGAAACCCATTAGTAAAGCTAATTTGAAAACTTATGAATCTCATGAAAAATGGAGAACTGGAAGTAGGAGTCAAGAACCTTCTACTAGTAGAGATGTCCCCTCCTATGACCTTCCACCTTCTAGTTCCCCTACCCTCTCTGATTTGATGAATGAATTAACTTGCAGCAGAAGAGAATGGGAGTAGAAGTCAAGAACCTTCTACTAGTAGAGATGTCCCCTCTACAAGTTATGACCTTCTCCATGAGAAATGGAGAACTCGAAGTAGGAGTCAAGAACCTTCTACTAGTAGAGATGTCCCCTCTACAAGTTATGACCTTCCATGAGTAGAAGTCAAGAACCTTCTACTAGTAGAGATGTCCCCTCTACAAGTTATGACCTTCCACGGAGTAGAAGTCAAGAACCTTCTACTAGTAGAGATATCCCCTCTACTAGTTATGACCTTCCACTTTCTAGTTCCCCCTACTCTGACTGATTTGATGAATGAGTTGATCTTGCAGTGAAAGAGTATAAAATTAATAGATGAAAGGATTTGAGGTTTAGAACGTCGACATAATTATGATAGTGAGTACCTTCAGAGGCCTTCAAATTTTGAGATAGCTTATTATGAAGCTCAGGCCCGAGACTACAAAGGTGAGTCTGATGTTACTTTCCCTGAGTGACCCCGATATACTCAGTATCAACCCAATCCACCTGCTGATCAAGGAGACGAAGACATAGTTTAGGATTTTGATATCTGAATGTAATTGATGTACTTGTACTTTTATTTTTGTAATCTTTTGTAATTCAACTAGATGTTTGTGAGTATTTGTACTTTCATTTTTATTGTTATGTTGTAATTGGATAATTTTAATTTTTGTTATAAAGTTAGTGTGGTAGTTAAAATTTGCATTTGTAGTATAATGGATGTTGATTAATACTTTGTGAATTGTAATGTGATTTTTATTTCGCATTTTAATTGTAATTATTTTGTTTAGTATTATGGTTGTGTTAGTGAATTATTGTGTTTGTTTAATGTTTTAGTTTTGTATTTATTTCAAAATTTCATTACCCAGCAATTTCTCTAATAATTTATATGTGTAGAAAACTCATAATGTTACAGACTAGATGAAGTAGAAATTTTGTGAAGGACTGCAAAAATTTCACAATGATAAAAATGCTTAAAATGAAAATATGACACTAAATAGGACGCAATGGAGAAAAAGGATTCATGTAGCCGACCCCACGTAGTGGGATTAAGGCTTTGTTGTTGTTGTTGTTGTTGTTGTTGTTGTTGTTGTTGTTGATAAAAATGCTTAAAATACTGAGTTATGATTTATATTTAGAGTTTTTCTTTCCACCTGTATCATTTTATATTGAAAAATTTAAGTTTGGGGGAGGGAAGAAAAANAAAAAATTGGCTTCACTAGACCTGTCTAAAGGGAAAACTTAAATACATTCCTGAACTTATATTTATGAAATAGATCTTTTACTAGTAGTGTTCTCATGAAATCCCTATCCTTTGAATATTCTAAGTGACTTAACATTGCAACATACAGTCATTCTTGAAATGAATAGAAGCCTAGAACTCTTAAACTTGATGACTAGATAATCTTGTAGCTACAGAGTTAATTTAATTACTTGTTTTTTTTTGAAAATCTCACTATGATATTTACTTAGATCAAACTTATAGTATTTCTGAATTAAAACTTTACTGGAACTCTTAAACTTGATGACTAAATAATCTTGTGGCTACAGAGTTAATTCAATTACTTGAAATTTTCTCTGAAAATCTCACTAATGGTATTTATCTAAATCAAACTTATAGTATTTCTGAATTAAAACTTTACTACAATAGATCATAACATAGTACCAAATATACTTGAGGACAAGTAATAATTAAGTTTGAGAGATTTTGACCAAAGAAAAATATGTTGAGATTTTCATACCTATTTTATACTATTTTTTATAATATTGCACTTTAAAAAAGGTATTTTGAATGTTTTGTTGCAGGAATGATGAATTAGGGTCATTGGAGCAAAACGATGTAAAAAGGAGCGAATTTGGAGCGAAAAGGACCAAAATGTGAAGATTTGAACTAAAGCGCCGACGGCGAGCCCAACGGCGCCGACGACGGACTTTTCCCCAGAATCCATATTTAATTCACTTAGAATGCCCACCGACAGCACCCTCAAGGCCGTCGACGGCGAGCTCGGCGGTTATGTCCAACAATGCAATGGATGAGGACAAATTTTGGAGGGGTGATTAGGCAACTCTTGGGAAAACTCATCCACAACTTTAAAAGAAGATTTTAGCCGAAAATAGAAAGGTCCTGGATGTTAGCAAGGTCCTGGATGTTAGCAAGGTCCTGGAGGTTAGAGAGGTTCCATTAGTGTATAGAGAATTTTCTAGAGTGTCTAAATTGTGAGGAATTCTTTGAGAGATTGTAAGAGTAGAGGGAAAGTGAGAGATTTCTTCCTCCTTACCGCTTCGAAGAGGAATTCTGTGTGTTGTAAAGAAAGGAAAAGAATTAGAGGAACTTCGAGGAGTTTTCTTGGGGAGAAATTAGAGATAAGTTTATTTACTTGTTGTAGTTAAGAGGAACTTCGAGGAGTGTTCTTGGGGAGAATTTAGAGATAAGTTATTTACTTGTTGTAGTCAGGAACTTCGAGGAGTGTTCTTGGGGAGAAATTAGAGATAAGTTATTTACTTGTTGTAGTTTATATGACTTGATTTTTATATATGAATTCCGAGTTTTGTTGTGTTTTCCCAATGAGATCTGAGTAGTTTTCTTTGTTTTTCTTCTTGTCTTGAGATTTGTGAAATGGTGATTTGAATTGGTGGAGCCATGAAAATGTTAAAGAAATTGTG